>JAQZBX010070819.1:0-15351 GCA_029593785.1 Cabassous unicinctus
AAAAAAAAAACATGCCAAGAAACTTTTTAAAATGTGTCTTTGAAAAGCACAATATTTGAAGCCTGTGAATTGAGCTCCATTTGGACACTGATTTTCCTCTGTCACATTGAGATCTTGATTCCAGCGGTGCGTCTCTGATGGGGCCCCCAGCAAATAGTACCTTGTTTAGGTTCTGGACAATTTGAGAAATAAACCAAGAGTTTAAAAAAAGGAAAAAGAAGCTGCCAAGATACAAACACAGATATTTCGTTCTAATGGAGGCTCTCATGACCCCATGGCCTCACGCCACGGCCGGAGCCAGGGAGAAGCTCAGGAAGGAGGCAGAAGGAGGGTCAAAAATCAAGCTTCCTGCTACATCCTGCTGTTGTTTGTGTTCATCTCTTGCATAGGCATATTTTGATGTTGTCTGAGGACATTGTCCTTTGGTGGCCCCCAAAATAAAACTCTGTCCTGGGGGCAGGAGATGTGAGTGAGCCAGGACAGGGATAGAGCTGTGGGGGCACCCTCTGGCTGAAGAGGCAGCCTTCTTGTATCTGAGAGGTTGGCTGGTTTCAAGTCACTTTTTGTGTTTATTTCCCCTTTGTTATCCCTAAACCACAAATAATACCCTAAGTTAAATACCCCAATCTTGACCCATCTGTGTTTAGGGAAATTGAGGCGATGATCCTATCAAGCTTGGACTGGGCCAGCCACCTAAAATCACCAGTGGGGAGAAAGCCATGGGGGAGTAGAATCTTAGGGGACAAGTGAGGCTTCAAAGCCCAATCTTGATTCTTAAGTGGGAGTTTCCACTAGCCATGGAGAACTGGGATTTGATGGTATTGAGTCAGCCAATCCTAGGAAGAGAGTTGCCCCACATTCAGATGGGCCCCAAAGCCGCGTCACTCAGCGCCTTCTTCATCCCATACTCCCAGGGGCGGAGGCAGACCCCCTGCCGCTCCAGGTGCTCCATTGTTGGGAAATCCACCCATCTTGCCTTCCAGTCCAGCTCAAAAGCCCCCCTCTGTCTCGAAGAGCAGCGCTGCAGTCATCCAAACACGATTGCAAAAGAATCTGTTCGCTCTCCCACCGTGAAACCCGTGCATGCCAACAAGGTTATGTATGGAATGTGAGCTCGGTTTTTCTACTGATTCCCATCAGGCAAGCAGGGATGTGTTTCTTTCCAAGAAAGGAGAGCAGAGGACCAGGATCTGAGAGTGGGGAAAGCAGGAAGTGAGACTCCGTGGGGATCTCATTACCCCAGGATGTGGTTTTAGCTCCATCCTTCCCTTGAAGCTTCTACCTCCACCCTCAACTTATGAAGGGTTGTAACTGCCACATGGAGACCCTGGCTCAGTCTCCAGCGACTGTCAGGGAAAAAGGAAAAAGGAAAAAGAGACCATCAATCCAGGAGGAGAAAAGAGGCAGGCTGCCCAGGGCTTGTTTGGACAACTGGGCTCCTGCTTCCTCTCTGCATGGGCAGGGCTCTGGCTCACTCCTGACCAGCTCCCGTGGCAGCCACCCTGCCTGAGTGCTCAGGGAGGGCTCCCAGCCCACAGACACTGTCAAGCCCTCCAGGGCCCAGACCTGCAGTTGTAGGTCATCCATCACTCAAATGCAAGCATTTCCTGCCCTGTCAGCCTGCCTCTGCAGTTCAGTCCCTCCCCTTCCATCTGCTATCTGCTCAGAACAGAGCTTGCTCGTGTAGCTCCATTTCTTTTTAAAAAAAGCCTTGGGAAGTGGATATGGCTCAAGCGATTGAGCTCCCGCCTACCACACGGGAGGTCCCAGGTTCGGTTCCCTGTGCCTCCTGGAGAAAACGGGCAAGACAGCGAGCTGCCGCAACAGATGACTCAACAAGGAGACACAAAGAGGAAAGACAATGAGAGACACAACAAACCAGGGAGCTGAGTTGGTGATTGAGCGCCTCTCTTCCACGTGGGAGGTCCCAGGTTCAATTCCCGGTGCCTCCTAAAGAGAAGACAAGCAGACACAGAGAGCACACAGCAAATGGACACAGAGACCAGACAGTGAGTGCAAACAATGAGAGAGGGAGGGAAAATAAATAAATCTTTAAAGAGAAAATAGCCTCCACCTTCTCCAGTGCCCTGCCCAGCAGGTGCTATCTTTCACAGCTGCGTTTCTAATGGGGACGGTCACTTTTGGTGGACTCCTGGGCTTGCTCTCAGTCCAGCTTCTGCTCCTGTTATTCCACCTCTCACAAAAGGGCATGGTGACCTTCTGCCGCCTAACCTGTGAGTGTCCACTCCCACTTTCCTTCGCCTCCCTGCAGCATCCAGTGCTGTTAAACGACCACACCCCTCCAAAGCACACTCCCTTCCTTGACTTTCACCACCTGGGTCTCTCCTGGGCTGCTTCCTGCTTCTCTCCCCATTCTTTTTTTTTTTTTTTTAAACAAATCAGTTTTATTGATACATATTAATAAAGCATAAATCCATCCAAGTGTACAATCAATTACCATTCCTTTTTTGACTTCTCAGAACTCTTCTCCTTTGCCAGCCCCTCAAATATGTTACTTTCCAGAATTTTGCCCTAGACTCTCTTCTCATGCCACCCCCTCTCCCAGGGTGACCTCACCCACTTCTCCCACCACCATCTACCTGCTGAAGCTGCCCCAGACCTGCACATTGACTTTCCCGCTGCACTAGGTCTCCCCCCTGCAGCCCCCCAGTCCTCTGCCCACTCCGTCCCACCACCATTCCTGTTATTCAGGCCTGGAAAGACAGCCTCCCACCAGCCTCACGCCCAGAGTGCTCCCCTACCCACCCTCCCCTGCCCACGTGCTGCCACGGTCATTGCTAAGGACTGGAAGGGGCGTTATTCCTTTTATTGTGCTAAAGTATACGTAACGGAAAATCTTTTTTACCATTTTTAAGTGTGACATTAAGTACCCTGATAATGCTATATAACCTTCACCACTATTTCCAGAACATTTTCATCATCCATCATCCCAAACAGAAACTCAAACCCATGAAGCCATAACTCCCCATTCCTCCCAGCTCCTGGTAACCACACTTCTGCTTTCTGCCTCTACGAACTTGCTTATTCTAAGTATTTTATTTAAGAGACATACAATGTTTGTCCTTTTGTGCCTGGTTTATTCCTCACCACATGATGTCTTCAAGGTTCATCCATGTTGTGGCACGTATCAGCACTTCATTCTTTTTATGGCTGAATAATATTCCACTCACTTCCTACCTGCTCCCCGAAAATGCAAATCTGATCACACCATGCCATCACCTCCTCATTGCTCTCCAGGCAGAATCCCAAGTCCTCAGCATGGCCTCCAAGCCCCCTTCTCTGTCAGCCACATGGAATGGCTGCCCTCGCCCACAGGCTGAGCTCTTTCCTGCCCGTGCTTCTGCACACACAGCCTCCTCTGCTTGGCACAGCCTTCTCTCCTCTGTATCCACGAACTCCTTCTCATTCCTTCAGACCACCCAGTAGTTGCCTGGCCTGGGAAGCCTCCCAGTCTCCCCAGGCAGAGGACAGTCTGCTGGCTCTCACTCCACAGCCTTGTAATCATGTAGTTAATCTTTCAGGTGCTATTTTCAGCTTTGTGGCCTGGGGCCCAACACGGATCTTTGTGTACATCAAGAAGGGCCTCGCAAAATGCAGAAATAAAAGATCAAAGGAGTCCCTCAGCCATTTCTTCTCAAAACGGGGTCCCCAGAGCAACAGGAGCAGAGGGTAGTGCGACCCCACCTCAGACACTGGGGTTGAGGCCTGGGGATCTGCACTTTCAATAAATTCCACAAGACACTCTTATACACAGGGAAACTTGAGCATCAGATCTGCACCGGGGCTTGGCCCTCACTAGGCTCACTTACCTCATGAGATAAGCTACTACGTGGTTATAGACAACCACACCAGTATTTCCCAAACTTTTTCATGTCAAGACACCCATAGAAAATCAAAATTTTAGGACACTGTGGTGTAAACAAAGCTGCTCAGAGCTGGAGGTGAGAGGCCTGGGAGACCGAGAGAGGCTGGCCTCCACCCAGCAGAGGGTATCAATAACGCAGCATCCCGGCAACCCATCCCTGACACCCTGCTTGGGCAGCTCAAATTACTAAGCGCTAGCAGCAAGCAGAAGAAGCCGGGCACAGCTGCACAGCACTCCCTTCCATGATGATGTTGATGAGCTTCGATGAGGCCCCTGGTGAACCATGGCTGAAACAGCAGTGACGCTCCATCGCTTGGGACCCCAAAGAGCTGCATGATGTTCCAAGGAAAAAATCCTCTCTCTCCCCAAGGTTTAGCCAGTTAATGGGAGACTTAGTGGTCTATGAAGGAGCTTAGGAACTCTGAGCAAAGGGGCCATTGCACATTTTCCTCATCTCTGTGTACTGCCCCTCCTCCAGCCCCTGGTGCCTAGCATGGTGTGAAACATAAATTGACATTCAACAGTTGTAAAAACAGTGATTCAATGAATGGGTGGGTGAGTGGATGGATGGATAGATGGATGGATGGATGGATGGATGGATGGATGGATGGATGGATAGATGGGTGGGTGGATGGATGGACTGATGGATGGATGGATGGATGGGTGGGTGGGTATGTGGATGGATGGACTATTAAGTGGATGGATGGTTAGATGCTTGGATGGATGGATGGATGGATGGTTGGATGGATGGATGGATGGATGGATGGATGGGTGGATGGATGGATGAAGGTGAAGTGGCTTCTCTTTTTGGGAGTTCCTTCTTTCAGTACTATCCTTACTAGGGCAAATCATTGTGTACACCCTTTTGGATACTTCCCCACCATTTTTTTAGGAGGTACTGGGGATTGAATCCAGGACCTCATACATGGGAAGCAGGCACTCAACCACTGAGCTACACCTGTTCCCCACCCTCCCCACCATTTTGACATAGACACAGATTGGTTCAAATGAATGGAGACCAGGCAGCACGGCAGGGGCATGAAGGGAAGGAGGAAAACAAAGACAGCCTCCAGAGCAAATGGAAAGGAGGAGAGACTGTTGCCAAACAACCTCAGCTCTGCATATATCTGTTAATATAGCATTCTGCGTGTTTTGTTTTTTTTTTCTTGTTCAGCCTCAGCTGGAAGAGCTACCACATTTTCTCTATCGCTCCCCTCCCTTTGCCAGAGACCACCAGAGACTAACTAAGCCAGAAGAGCCTTCCAGATAACTAGCCAAAGGAAGCAAACTGGTCCTCAGGCATGTTTTCTTTGGTCTGAACAGTGCCATTTAAATTTTTAGATTGTATATTAACATGTAAAAATAAGATTTTACATTAAAATACAGATTTCTTGTTTTTCTTGAAAAGCCACAGATGATCTGTCAATATTTCCCCAATTCTTTCTCCCAGTAAGAATTGACTGGCACTGCAAATAGTCTGCCCACTCTAGCAGGGCATATGCTCTCCAGTTTGCCACAGTCCCCACCTTGCCCTTTTGTACCTGGCCCACTGCATTCACAGTTTCTGTCTGTTTGGTCCCAAAGCATGTGAGCCCTTTGCAAATCCAATTCCCTCATGCTACAGATAAGGAAAGTAAGGCCCAAAGGGAAAGTGATTTGACTGAGTTCACACAGCAAGCTGTTGGCAGAGCCAAGACAGGAAACCTAGTAATTGCTAGGTTTCAGTCTTCCTCATCTGACAATGAGGAAAGTATGTCTGTCTTCCCCTACTTTGCATCCTTGCTGCCTAGCCTAGTGTGTGGCACATGGTAGCTCTTTTAAATGCTAGCGAATAAATGAAAGTACATATGAATAATTAGTTAAATGTCATTTCTTTCCAAGTAACTTTGAAGTTTGCCTCTCTGTGCTATTCTAGCTCTACCCTCCAAGCCCACCGAAAGCACCCACCCCAGGCCTAGCTGCCTCTCCCTGCACCAGAGCTCTCCTGCCAATTTCTGTGCCATGGGCCTTGCTGAGGTATGATGGTGACTGAGGGGTAGGCCCAATACTCCTGTTGTCCATTGTCATGTCCAAGTATAAGAGCCTTTCTCATTTTTTGGTTGCCTGGCATCTTTTTCTCCGCTTTGGTAACTGTGCCTCGATTTTTTTCCTTCCCCACTCTCAGTCTATGGGCTTTCTCCTAGAAGTGATGCCACCTTCTGCTGCCGGAAGTGAGGGGTGGGGGAATAGGCTGATTGGCTTAAACCAAGGAGCACAGCCCAGGAAATCCATTCCCCATGGCCTTGGTGATCAGTTCAGTGATGCACTCCTACTCCATTCAGAGCCGATGAGATAAGGGATAGTCACCTGGTCCTCTAGAAAGAGATTCCCTGGAAGCTGCTGGCTGCCATTTTGGGGCTATGATGAGAATGCTTACCTGAGAATGGAGCCAATGCTGAAGAAAAGAAGCTGAGTAAGGGAGGGAGAAACTGGCTCCCTAATAAATAATCAGAGCTTTGAATATAGCTGCACCCAGAGTTGACATAACCCCTGCATTGCTCAGTTATGTGGGTCAACAAATTTTCTTTTTTGCCTTAGCCAAGTTGGGACAGGCATTCCATCATTTGAAACGTAAAGAGAGCTCCTGGGAATTGGGTCACAGTCCTCTAAGGAATGGAGGGTGTTCTAGTCTGGACTCTTTGGGTTGCAAGTAATGGGTACAAGTGCCAAGCTGCTGTGCATCCTTCAGCAGACATGTGTGGTCCCCCCATGCCTGGGTACTGAAGTTGCAGCCATGACTAAGTCATTCGGCCATCACAGCCTAGGGCTCAACAGAGGCGAAGCTCCTCTTGGGAAAGGTGGGTGAGATTCAGCAGAACAGCACAGTCCTTGCAACCCACTTAAAGGGGCTTGGACTGGAGAAGGGCAGCTACTAGAAGAAGCAAAAATTTTTCCAATTTAAAAATAATACTCATTTATTAAAAATTGGAAAGCACTGGAAAGTTTTAAATCACCCATAGGCCTGCAAATCAGAGTAATACTGTTGGCGTGTGTTTCCTTCTAGTCTTTCTTTACATAATTTTCCCTTTTTTTTTTGGATTGTTTTGAAATTGTGATCCTAGCCTCTTCCTTCTCTACCTATGACACCTGAGGTAGAGGCCTGTATTCTGAGACCGACTGTTGCCAGAAGAAACTGAAAAAGTGGCTCACACACAGCAGGTTGGGGGGAGTGGGCCACACACTGGACAGTGCTGGAGAAGGAGACTGGGGCTCCTGCTTTCTCTCCTTAAGTGCAGCAGAGACCGCTCTCCACCTCGCTCCTCTGTGGCTAACAGGAGTTGCTGGAGCTTGACATCAGTGGGCCCCTGTAGCAGGTGTGGCCCACCACTTCCTCCTTCACTTCCTGAGCTCGGCCATGCACCTGAGAGTGCCCCCGGGCACACCCCATGGAACATCCGCCATTTCCTGAACCTCGTCCGCCCACATGGAACAGGCCTGCGAGGGAAACTCTGAGTCTGTTTGCCTTGCAGGGCTCCCCAGGCACATAACGCCCAAGCTTTAGATTTGGGGTGGATGGCAGGGTAGGGATGGGGAGCACAACAACTTAGCTGCAGATCTAAGCTAAACCGTCACATTTTATCAAAGAATTGGGGTGATTAGAAGGGGACTATATGTCCCAGTTTTCCTGGGACAGACCCATTTTTTTTGCCTGTTCTCCTGGCATAATTATCCACAGCATCCACTTTCACTCTGTTTTGGTCTGCTAGGCTGCCAAAAGCAATATACCAGAAATTGGGTTAGCTTTAAATATGGGGATTTATTAGCTTACAAGCTTCCAGCTCTGAAGCCATGAAAATGGCCATGCTTTCTCCCCAGAGACCAGCTGCAGGTGATCCTGCACTCCTCTGCCATAGGGTAAGGCACATGGCAGCGTCTGCTGGTCTCTCCCTTCTCTCTCGGGTTTCATTGCTTCCAGCATCTGCTTCTGTGGCTTTCACCCTCCTCTCTCTGAACTACATTCTCTTACAAAGGACTCCAGTAAGAGGATTAAGACCCACACTGGGCCATGCCTCAGCTGAATTAACCTAATCAAAAGTTCCTACTTACAATAGGCTACACCCACAGGAATGGATTAGCTTTAAGAACATGATTTTCTGGGGTCCATATAGCTTCAAACCATAACACGCTCTCAAAAGTGTCTCCATTTGGACAGTAAATGATAGGGTGCTTCTGCATATTAAAAGAATAAGGACTTACTTCTTCTCTGGCTAGTGATTCTTGCTGTCATCTCCAGTGGTGAAGGGGAAGCATGAGTGATTTAGGGCCCCAAACCCCTTCCAGCAGCATAAATACCATAGCTTGGTTTTAGCAGAGGTCACTGTAACCACAGGACGTTCAGGACAAGGAAGCAAAAGGACAGTTCTGTAGGGAGATCTCTCAGGGACAGCTGCTGGTCGATTAAGCTGTCACCTAGCTCCCAGCTGATACCCGCTCAACCTCAGGCCTCCAATGCCTGCTCATAATCTTCTAAGTCCCAAATCTCTTGCCTCAACCTGCACTGTGCACCACCACACTCCAGATTTGCTCCCGGAGCCCCCAGCGTCCACTCTCCTTCTTCAGCCCCTCGATTGGACACTTTGAACACTTCACACCTGACTCTCAGCTCCACTTTGCAGGGAGTTTCCTTGGCCATCCTCCTTGATTACAAGCAGTCTCTGGCTTTGCTGCCTCCAGCTGCCAGAATTAGCTTTCCGGTCCACTCCACCTGCAACCTGCAACCTCCTAGCTCTAAGCTGCACCCACAGGAGTGACTTTGCCATGTGCATCTCTTGATGGAGACCCAAACCTTGGATGAGACTATAACCTCCATAGTTTTTCTTCTAAAAGTCCACCTATTTCCTGCCCTGAACTCCTGACCCAATATTTCCTCCTGGCTCCTTCTCCTGCACCATTAGACCTTTGCTTATTTCTTCATTCACTCATTCATTCCCTCATTCATTCTTTCAGTGTTAATTAGGTGTCTCTCAGGGCACCAGGCAGAGGATGCAGAGGTCTTCCCTCTCCCGGTCACTCTGCTCTCTCCCTAACCTAACTGCTCCAGGAAATGACCTGTTCATAGCTTCAATCTACTTGTTCCCACTCACTCCTCAACTCTGCAGTCTTTTGCCCCATTGATAGACTAAAACTGCCCCAACCTTAATCAACCTCTAATCTATTTTCTGCTCTATAAAAAATTTGCCTATTCAGTACATTTCATATAAATAAAATTATGCAATATATGGTCTTTTCTGACTGGTTTCTTTCATTTAGAATACTTTTGTAACATGCATCAGTACTTCATTCCTTTTTATTGCAAAATAATAATATTCCATTGTATGGAGACACCGCACTTTATTTGCCCTTTAATCAGTTGATGGATATTAGCATTTTGAAGTGCAGAAGTTTTTAATTTTGAAGAAGTCTAATTTATCAATATTTTCTTTTATGGTTCATGTTTTTGGTGTTGTATCTAAGAAACCCTTGTCTAACTCATAGTCATAATGATTTTCTATATTTTCTTGTAGAAGCTTTATAGTTTTAGGTTTTACATTTATGGCTATGATCCATTTATAGTTCAACTTAGTATAAGGCACAAAGTATGTATTGAGGTTCATTATTTTGCATATGGATGGCCAATTGTTTCAGAACCATTTCCATTTAATTGCCTTTGCACTTTTGTCAAAAATAAATTGGCAATATAGTGGATTTATTTCTGGAATCTCTAATCTTTTCCATTGATCTTCATGTCTACCCTTTCTCCAAAAACACATACTATCTCTTTTTTTTTTTCTTCAAAATGAATAAATGAAAAAAGCTTCTGGGATTTTTATTGCAATTGCATTGAAACTACAGTTGAATTAAAGAAAAATTATACCCAGCAATATTGCATTTCCAATCCATGAACATTGTGTAACTCTCCATTTATTTGGGTTTCTAATTTCTTTTGCCAGTGTTTTGTTGTTTTCAGCAAACAGATTGTAAATTTACTTTGTAAAGTTTATACATAAGAATTTCATGGTTTGGTGTGCCATTATAACTGACACTGGTTTTAATTCTTTAATTTCCATTTCCAATTGTTCATTGCTAGTAATAGAAAAATTGTGTAGAATTGGTGAATGTATGGTATGTATAGAGTGGTAGAATTGTATATTGACCTTGTACTCTGCAACCTTGCTAAATTCACTTATTAGTTCTAGTAGCTCTTTTGTAGACTTTTGGGTTTCCTATCAAGACAATCATGTCTCCTGCAAATCAAGCCTATTTTATTTATTTCCAATCTGCATGCCTTTTACTTCTTTTCCTTACCCTGTAACTGAGGACCTCCAGGATGGTGCTGATTAAGAGTGGTATGAGCATCCATCCTTCCCTTGTTCCCAATCTCAGGGGGAGGCATTCAGTCTTTCACTATTGAGTTTGAAGTTAGCTGTAGATTTTTCACAGATCCTCTTTACCAGGGTATAGCTCAGTGAATTATGTACCACAATTTAGACATATCCTTAATCTTATTGCTTTTTTTAATTATTATTATTTTTATTTTGTTAGACATATCCTTAATCTTAATCCACATTCCTGTAAAGTGTGAACTCTTAAATTGCACCTGTTGAGGATGTTATTTTTATTTATTTATTTTTTTTATTTTTTTTTAACATTTATTTTATTTTATTTATCCCGCCCTTGCTGCTTGTGCTGCTGTGTCCATTCGCTGCATGTCTTCTCTGTGTCTGCTTATCTCCCCCCTGCTGCGAGGTCCTGCCGCATCAGCCCACGGTGCCGCGCGAGCCGGCCTGCCCTCACAAGGAGGCCCAGGGAAGCGAACCTGGGGCCTCTCATATGGTAAACGGGGGCTCTATCCACTGAGCCACACCCGCTTCCCTAGGATGTTATTTTTAATTAAAGGGTGGTCAAACAAAGCAAGCTGGGCCTTCATCTGTACAACTGGAGGCCTTATAAAGGGAAAAGAAACTGGAAGCCAGGGCCAGAGAAGGCCCCAGGGAGCAACTGGAAGGCAGCAGGAACCTAACGAGAAAAGAGAGGATATCACCACATGACAGGAAAGCCAAGGAACCCCAAGGATCTCCAGCAGCCAGCATCAGAACACTACAGTCTTCTGGGAGAAAGGAAGCCTGGCCAATATCTCGATGTTGGACGTCTGGCCTCTGAAACTGTGAGCCAATAACTTCTTGTTGTTTAAGCCAACCCATTGTGCAGTATCTGTGATAGCAGCTCAGGCAAACTAAGAAACAGATGAAGGAAGTTTCCTTTTATTTCTAGTTTGCTTAGAGTTTTCATCATAAGTTGATGTTAAATTTTATCAAATGCTTCACTCTCAATTTTAATGCACTGTGATATTGGCCTAAGAATAGACAGGACAATAGAACAGACTAGAGAGCTCAGAAACAGATCTATACATATATAGGCCATTAATATATGACATAATGAGCATGACAAAACAGTGGGAAAGGGGGGAAGTTGAGCTTAGCAAAATGATTCTCCATATGGAAAAAATGAAATTTTATTCCTTTCCCTCACACATTTAAAAGTCAGCGCCAGATGAATTAAGGACTAAATGTGAAATACAAAATGTTTAAAAATTTACAAGATAATATGGAAAATATCCTTCTAGACTTGTTTATTAAAAAAGACACAAAAGCACTCATCATAAAAGACAAGGTTAATACATTCCTTAAGGTTGAGAATGAAGCATTTAACAAAATTTAACATCCACTCATGATAAAAAAAAAAATTCTATGCAAACCAGGAATTAAAGGGAACTTCCTCAACCTTTCTTAGTTTGCCTGAGCTTTGTAACTTATAGGTGTATAATAAATCTTGATACCTACTAGAACAAGTCTTCCCTATTCTTCTTCAGATATATCTTGGTTATTCTTTCACTTTGCTCTTCTCAAGTTTCATTTTTTAAAGGACCCTCTCGGAATTTTGTCTGCTGTTGCTTCAAATCTTTCCATAAATTTGTAGTAAAATGACATATTTCAAAAATTAAGTCAGCCTATCCATGAAACTAGGATATCTTTCCATTAGTTAGATATCCTTTAATTCCCTTCAGTAAAGGACTATGAATTTCTATGCTCAGATTTTATATATCTTTTGTCAGATTTATTCCTACTTTATTTATTTTGTTATTGCTATTGTAACAAAATTTCTTAATTTATAATTGACTTCTGCATCTTACTGATCTTACATATAGACACTGTCCTAAAAATCTCCTGGTTTTTTCAAATAATTTGTAATTTCTACTCTTTTGGATTTTCTATTTAAAAATTATACCATTTGCAAGTAACAACAGCTTTATTTCATTCTTTCTGATCATGTGTGTGTGTGTGTGTGTTTGTGTGTGTGTCTTAACACTCTGGAAAGAACCTCCAATACAGTGTGGAACAGGAGTAATAATAGAAGGCATTCTTGTCTTCCCTATGATTTTTTTTTAAAGATTTATTTATTTATTTATCCCACCCCACCCCCTTGCCCCTTGCACTAGCTGTCTCCTCTCTGTGTCCATTTGCTGTGTGTTTTTCTGTGACTGCTTATCTCCCTTTGTTGCATCATCTTGCTGCGCCATCCATGGGTATGGGCCATCAGCTCTCCGTGGGCGTGGGCCAGCTTGCCTTCACCAGGAGGCCCTGGGAATCAAGCCCGGGACCTCCCATATGGTAGATGGGAGCCCAATCGATTGAGCCACAGCCGCTTCCCCCTCTATGATTTTATAGAGGCTGTTTCTAGCATTTCCTCACTTAGGATGAAGTTTATTATAGGCTTTCTGTCAATTTCCTTTTTCAGGTTTAGGAATTACTGTCTATTTCTATTTACTAAGAGTTTTTATCAATAGATATTTAATTTTATGAAATTTTTTTCTCCATCTCTTGAGAAGCTCATAAGGCTTTTTTTTTTTTTTCTTCTTGTCTTTTCTTTTTAGGAGGTACCAGGGATTGAACCTGGGACCTCATACATGCAAAGCAGGTATTCAACCACTGAGCTACACCCACTCCTGCTCATAAGGTTTTTCTCTTTCACTTGTTAAAAGACATTTTGGTCATGGAAATTTTTCTTTTTATTATTATTTTATTTGATTTGCTGATATTTAGTTTAAGATTTTGCATCTGTATTTGTGATATAAATGAGTGTGTAATTTTCATAAACTATTCTGTCCTTGCCTGGTTTGGGTATCAAGGTTATACTAGCTTCACAGAATGAAGGGGAAGTATGCCCTCTTTTTCTATTATTTGTACGATTTATATAAAATTGCAATTATACCTGTTCCTTAAAAATTTGGTAGAACTCTCTGGTAAAAACATAGGGACACTTTTTTTTTTAATATATTTTAAAAGATGCTTAGATTACATAAATGTTACACAAAAATTACAGGGATTTCCATGTTCCCCACCTCCCACACCTCCCACAACCTCCCACATAGACATCTTTCATTAGTGTGGCACATCACCTGCAATGGATATACATATCCTGGGGCTTTGCCACTAAGCATGGACCATAGTTCACATTGTAGACCACACTGTCTCCCACACAGTTCTGCATGTTATATGCTGATGTAAAATGGCCTATATCTATCGTTGTAATGTCACTCAGGAAAATTCCCAAGTCCTGAAAAAGCCCCTGTATTACAACTGCTTTTCCCTTCCCTGCCCCAAAAGCATCCAGTGGCCACTGGGTCCACCTCACTGTTGTAATTTCTTCCATTGCTTGAATCACATTATGTCTACAACAGAATACCAGTAAGTCCACTCTAGTCCATAGCTCTTCTATGGGACACTTTTGATATTATAGGGCTATTAAGATTTTTTATGTCTTCTTGACTTAGTTTTGGTAAGTTATATGTTTTCTAGGAATTTGTCCCTTTTACCTAATATAAAATTTATTGATGTTATTATTTGACAGTATTTTATCCTCTTTTTAAACATTGTTATATCTATAATAATGTCCCCTTTTCACTCATAGTGTTTTATATTTCTCTCTCTTTATTAGTCATACCACAGGTTTGTCTGTTCATCATTTTTGAAAAACCAACTTTTAGCTTTGTTGAGTTTCTCTATTATATCAATGTTTTCTATTTCACTGATTTCTGCTCATATCTTTATTATGTTCTTCCTTCTACTTTCTTTGGACTTAATCTGTTGTTCTTTTCCCAACCATTTAGGTTATATATTACCACACTAATGTTCTTCAGCCTTTTTTCTTTTCTAACATAAGAATTTAAAACTATAAGTTTCCTTTGAAACATTGTTTTGCTGCATTCTACAAGTTTCTTTTTCATAAGTTTTTATATATGGTATTTTCATTACTGTTCATTAAGTATTTTCAAATGTATTTTATGATTTCTTCTTGATTTATGAGACATATAGAAGTTTAATTTCCAAATACAGAAAAAAAATTTTATTACCTTTTCACTGTAAAGATCTAGTTGAACTGTTTTGTGAATAGAGACTCTATTATAATAATGCTTACTCTTTGAAATGGGTAGAAAATGTTATATGATTAATTTTCATGAATATTCCCATGTGTGCTCAAAAATAATGTGTTCTCTGTTGGATGCCAAATTTTATATAAGTCCATTAGAACAAGCTTGTTAATTGTGATTTTCATATATATATATAATTGCTGATATGTGTTTGTTTTTATTACCTTGTCTGAGGTGTCATAAGGCCAGATGCAGACCGAGAGAGAGTGACAGGAAGAGGTTGAGAGATTTATTACACTCACAGTTCCCTGGGGAGAACACAGCATGCCACACGGGGAAAACACCAGGACCAGGCAGAGAGAGCAAGTGGAACTGAGGAAGTGTCTACTGTGGTTTCTGTGGCAGCCTGGGGTTGACTGGCTGTATATGAAGGTGGTTGGAGGTTGTTTACTTGTCAGTGGGTTAGGACCTGGAATTGCCTAGGAGTAACAAAAGTAGAGGTGGGTCTTGGCCATCTGGGGATACCTATAGATGTTAAAGCATCAATTTACAGAGGGTATAAAATGTGGCTAATACCATTGGCCCTGTGACGCTTTAACATTGTCATCTTTAGTATAGTTGGGGAGACTTTGGGTGTGATTATGGAAGATATATGTGCAGGACCGGCCTGTACAGTAGAGGAAACCGGTAAAGTATAGGGAATGACGTGACTAGAAGATGGTGCAGCTGCAGATTATAATTAAAACAACTCAGGGAAGCGGGTGTGGCTCAGTGGATAGAGCCCCCGTTTACCATATGGGAGGCCCGGGTTCGCGTCCTGAGGCCTCCTTGTGAGGGCACACCGGCCTGAGCGGTGCGGTGGGCTGATGCAGCAACCTCACGGCAGGAAGCGGGTGTGGCGCAATGGATAGAGCACCCATTTACCATATGAGAGGCCCCGGGTTCGCTTCCCAGCGCCTCCTTGTGAGGGCAGGCCGGCTCGCGCGGCGCCGTGGGCTGATGCGGCAAGACCTCACAG
>JAQZBX010070820.1:0-15346 GCA_029593785.1 Cabassous unicinctus
ATCAGCATATAACATGCAGAACTGTGTGGGAGAGAGTGTGGTCTACAATGTGGACTATGCTCCATGCTTGGTGGCAAAGCCCCAGGATGTGTATATCCATTGCAGGTGATGTGCCACATTAATGAAAGATGTTTATGTGGGAGGTTGTGGGAGGAGTGGGAGGTGGGGCACATGGGAATCCCTGTAATTTTTGTGTAACATTTATGTAATCTAAGTATCTTGTAAAAAGTAAAAAAAAAACTATTAAAAAAAAAAAAAAAAAAAGGTGTCCACCACCAGTGGTCAACTTACTCTGCAGTGGTCATGTTGGAGCTGCAGAGCCGGGACGTCCCCTCCGATGGGCATCTGCCTCTTGAGCTCCTCGTCCTTGGTCTTCAGCCACCTGATCAGCTCTTCCAGGTCTGCCAGCAGCCCGCTCCACTTCTCAGCGCTGGCCTCCAAATGGGCTCTGTGAGACAGACGGAAGCGTGACGCACATTCACAAAGCTACTGAACTGCCACCTCTCTTTCACCGCATGATCTCGTACAACCAACTAGTGTTTGCATGCAAGAAAGAGGCCGACTCTTTGTAAAAAGAATTTCCTCTAAGAAAGTTATTTTGTGTAACCTACAGTACTCACACACATTGATGTCTCTACCAAAATGTAATCATATGTCTCCACACCACAAAGGCATGCGGCTTGCAGCAGGATGCGGGATATAACGCAGACTTATAAAAGAAAGTTCCAGTAGTTTATGTATTGAATATGTATGTATCTAAATATAATTTTTCTCATTTCATCTACAAATATGGAGAGAGAGACACAGAAAATGGAAAATAAATAAATCATATGCATGTAAAAAGTTTAGGAAGATAAATATCAAATGTGGTTACCAATAAGATTAAATACTTGATGTTTGTTTTTACACTATTTGAATATTAACAATTGGTTTCTATTATTTTTCTTAATTAAAAGCATTTTTTAGGAAAGGAGATCACTAATCTCTTGATTTCTCTTGTAAATAAATTACAGAAGCAGAACATCACCAACTTTTACCTCAAAAAGGTGGAAAAAAATAAGGTATTCCTTGGAGAAGACTACTGAGCTTAAGGTCAATTGATGTTCAGTGACAAATGTCCATTATGATCAAAGCACAATTGGGAAAAATCATTGATCATAGTACTTTATATCCTGATTTTAAGGTGAGCTCTGTTTCAATAATTATTTCTGTTTTTAGCACAGAAAAGTACCTTTGTGATTCTTGATTTATGAGTTTCATAATTCAGTTCTATATGGTTAAGTTTCCAGTAAAAGCAAAATCTGTTGAGAACAGGGATGCAGATAAAACACGGGTCTGCCAGTCACCTTGTTAGGACGCTGGAGAAAGCCCATGTGTCCAGCCTCAGCCCCGCCCATGGGCTGGACTTGAGGAGGTGACTCCCGTGGACACAGCTCGGGACTCAAGGGCTCAGCCTGCTCAGGCCTGCGGCTGCCCCGGAAGTACTGTGACTGGGCACGTGCGCCAACCTGGGTGGGCACAGTGCCCTCGATGCCCTCAAGTAGCCGTGGCCCGTTAGTTTAGAGGGCAAGGCTGAGAGAGATGGACGCTAGGCCTGCTGCAAAACAGCTTCCAGAGAGGAAAGGCTGACGATGGCCAAGGGCGGCACATGTGGGGGCGCCCAGGTGCGGGAAACCTGTGAGCCACGGGGCTCACCTTGAGGGCTTGCTCCACCTCCACCCACCCATGCCACGGAGCCACAGGGCCCAACCTGGGCAGCCGCTGCCCTCCAATCCTCTCCTCTCGGACCCCTGCCCTACCCAGGCCTCTGGCTCAGCCCTGACAGCTCAGCCATGCTGAATTCCAGCAAAGATCCCCTTATTGACAAGAGGTGGTGCTCCCGGCAATTTATTCCACCAATATTGCTTAAACGTTCAGAAGGTTTTTGGAAATACAATTAAAAATGTTCATCTCTAATTCATAAAATAACTGTAGTCTGTCAACCAATATTCTTGGCTAAAAGGAAAAAAACAACAACCTGGAGCTGTGCTTATCTTAAAGTAACATGAACTAGGGCTCATACAAAGGCAGTTTTCTGCAATCCAGCCACAGTTCCATGGCCAGCTGGTGACTCAGAACAAACAGCTCAAACCACAAAATTCTATCTCATTCAAAAAAGGCAAGGTGCAAAATAATAAAAAACAGTCTGTAAAGACAGAAAGCAGTTCACAACATTTCATGATTCTCTGTGGGCTGTGTGACTAAACGTGTATTTTACCCTCTGGCCTTCACTGATGGTCTGCAGAACTCCAGGCCTCACTTTGCAAGGCCGAGGCTTAGCGAGGGCCCCACTCGCTTGGGCTCCAGCCTCTCTGTGCTCATATTGATTAATTCTAGGCCAAAATATGTAATTGCCTTTCCCTGATAAACAATAATTTCACTTGTCACAGAGCAGAACTAATCAATTTCAATTATATTAACTGAACACTCTCTCTGCAGTGACAAACCATTTTTCAACAAGTCCATTTGACTGGCTGTTGCAATTTCTTTCCAATATTTTAAACCCAAGAGAAAATGACAGGTCCTCAGTCCATTGAGCAGCGCTTGAGTGTCTCCATGTGCAAAACCCTTTGTGCACGTACCCTGACCTTGTGTCCACATTACTTGATCCTGTACCTTCCGTGCCTGCAGTTTAACTCTTCAGTCAATAGCTAAACCACGCATTACGTTCCTTTGGAATCCAGCTACACACACTTGTGCAGAAAAGCACGAAACGAATTTTCCAATACGATGAACCCTTTCAACTGCACAGAGACAATGAAACCGATCATTTAAACTCAGACACTAAAGGCATAACAAGGACGCGTGTTGGAGAAACCAGCACTAGAGGGACTCTCTACGGTGATGAAGGCAACACTCTAAGAGACTGAAAGGCCTTTGAAATAAAAAAGGTGGCAGTGGAGTAGGTGCCGCTCTGCGCCTTTCCTTTTCCATGATGAAAAGCAAGCTGATCTGGCGGAGGCCTGCCTGGCAAATCGGTCCTGGATATTCTCCAACTGATGATGACTCCATGCTCAGTGGATTACTGCCATATGCGCAAATAAATGCACGCTTCCGTAGTGGCCTTCAGCATGCTAGTTTCCACCGAATTCTTTCATCTTTCAAGATGAAAGCATTTTCTTGGGCAATGGGTTGATTGCTTTCTAAGAAGAAACCTTAAATTTGTGTGTGGTGTAGGTGCACTTTTTCATCTTTACTACAAACATTTTAAGGCATAAATTTCCCAGGACTAGTGATAAACCACCAACATGGACCATGTTTTCAGTATCTTCACTTAAAACACAGCTCTATTGACCACACACCTGTAGGCACGCAGGTAACTTATTCTTCTGACTTCTCAACTGCTCTAGTTCATTCCTTGGGTACTTAATTATGTGCAAAGAAACAGACACTTCTCCTACATGTACTGTCAACCTAGGATGATGTCTACAGGATATGATTTGCCTTCTTTAAAATGGCACTCCTTTTACAACTCTCCAAACATTTTTAAGTGACCAGTTATTTAAAAAAAAAAATAGAGCAAAACCGTGATAGACTCTAAAAACCCATGAAAACAGCACCTAATCATTTAAAGATGACAAAGCAACTATGGGGGAAATTATGTATTAATATGTGTAAGTCACCAAGAGCCTGTAACTCTGAGGGAAAATCCGAAGTAGCTGCAGCTCCGAGAACGAAGAGCCTGTGCAGGGCACAACGGTGAGAGTCGGGACGCGGCCCAGGGCAAGCTCTTCCCACCATGCCGTTTTCATCACGGGCAGCATCTCAGGGGGCAGATGGGAACTGCCCGGACATGGGATTCGGGACGTAGGTCTACCAGAGAAAACAAGGACCCAAACTGGGTGGGGCCTGTGGAGTCAAACTCAGTTTGACATTCTAAGTACAAACGTAACTCCTTTTTGGTTCATGGTGAAAACTAGCGACAACATGCTGGGTCCTAATGAGAGCAAGTACCTTAATTAGTGCAGGAACAGCAGGCAGCGTTTAAAGGGCCTTGGCCCGGCTCCTTCCTAGGAGGAGGGAAGGGTCAAGCCCTCGGGCTCCGGCTTGCACAGAGAACCAGCGCCAGAGCTGGGCTTCCACATGGCGGCCGCCAGCGAGACGTGCCATGGAAATGGAGAGCGATGAGGGTGCGTGAAATGGGAAGGTGCCCCCAGTCTCACTGGCCACATTTCAAGTGCCATCAGCTGCCCATGGCTGAGGGGCTGGGCACTGCAAGTCTAGAACATTCTCGCTGAGGAAAGTTCTAACAGAAAGCCCAGCACCAGAGGAGAAAGAGAAAGAGGAGAATCTTCCTCTATTGGACGAGGAAAAGGTAATTTTAGCAGTTTTACAGTGAGGTTAGAAAAATCAACCAGTAAGGCTAAAGGGGTGTCAATAGGACTGTAAAATGTGGGAACACTGATGTAAATGATGAAGGTTCCTCTTCGCTAAGGGCTTTTAAAAAGGTGCCCTGATTATTTAAGCGACTCGTAAAAGAAAGGGAAGATGGAATTTTATCTTTGAACTGTGTTTTCATTAGATTTGACAATTTCACTGGCCTCTGAAACCTCATGTTAATAAGGACGTATATTAAATATCATTAAGCTGCTAACTGGATATTAATAATTGAAAATTTAAAAAAAATTAATGTAAAAATTTAAGCCATGCCTTTCATAGTACTGAGCTTATTATATTCCCTACTAATATTTTTCCAGGGAATGTAAAATAACATCAGAGTTACCAAGAACCAGTCTTCTAACTGAAGCTTTCAATCACTAGCTCTCTTATACTCTAAGTGGACTGTAACTTTACATATTGTTTTCAGATTGGGAAGGAATTATGTGGTATGTTAGATTTCAGCATTAGATTTAATCATGACTCTCCAAAAAGATTACAAAATAACACTTAACACGACAGCCCAAGGCTTTGAGCTGCATCTCATTACAACGATACCTCAATAAGTATCAGATGTTATATGATTTTTGGCAGCCATTCTCTTTTCTAAAAATGATGATAAATTAGGGCAAATGCTCCCTGCCATGACAATACTGACTTGAGTGCAATTAAAGCACAATTTGGAATATTACGTCCTCCAAGTAGCAGAAGCAGCATCCATCAGATGGCCTCATTCGCAGGAAACAATGAAGCTAAGTTACTGCAGAGAGGGAGGTTTTGGAGAGGTTTGGGGGCTAGAGAGAACTAGAAATATTTTGACATAGGCTTGCTGGAGAATATGGTAAAAAACCATTTGGAATCACAGCCCCAGTTGGTTGCAGAAAGTGCCAAAGTACAGCACCACAAACAGCACTTCTTACTTTCTAGAGAGGCACCAGGCAGTCCAGGGTTAAGAGCAAAAGATACTGAGGATGTGGTCCCCTGCTGTCAAGAGACTGGAAAAGTAGACAGAAGTTCAAGCAGAAGAAGAAATTCAAGGTCACAGCATGACTAAAGTCGCCTACAATGGACTCCAAGCTGGGGAGTGGGGTTGACAGTCTGAAAACAGGAAGAGTTTAAGCAACTAAAAATGAAGATGAAGACAGGCAGATAAGAAAGAAGAAGGAAAGGTGAGGAGAAAGCTAAGAATTCCACAGCCGAAAATATTAGAAAACGTGCAGTTTTTAGCAAGCTAGTTGGACTACTGTAGATCAATTATATATATTGGATAAAACTGTAAGGTTAGAAAATGGAATGCAGGAGGTCCTGGAATAACAAGCTAGTGAAGAAGACACCCCTGTGGGTAAGTCCAAACTGTAAGGGGAAGGAGAGCTGTTTCATCGGTGATGTCCTGAACAATTCTGACCCGACGCCTTCCGGCTAACGTGGCAGATGACATGGTCAGGCGGAACGTGACAGAATAAGAAGGGAGCTTGCAGAGCACAGTCTGCCCTTGGTGTCCTGGACACTGACCATCTCAGGGACGCTAAAGGACAGCGAAAGTCGAGTCCCACATATGGCCGGATCAATGGGATCCAAAAATAGAATAGGGATAATGGCTTTTATGGAAAAAATACAAAGAAGCTTGGAAGTCACGATGTGGATGTCGACACCGAGGATGCTCGCTGAGGAAAGGCTGGAGAATAGAAGGAAATCAGATGCCCAAATCCATGTGTCAAGGACAAGGGCATCCACAGATGAGTGCGCAAGGGAAGAAGGACGAATCCGCTCGCAAGGACACGCTGTTGAGAGACGGAGCAGCAGTGGGGGCAAGGCGGCTTCTCCTCTCGCCCCTGGGAAGCCAGAACGCGGGGTGCCGAGCCAGGGCTGGCTGCGACTGGATGGTGTCCACACCAGTGAGTAAGTCTTCTAGATTCCCCTTGGCTGTTAGGTGAGTAAAATGGGAAAACTGGTCGCTATTAAAGAGTTTCAAGGGAAGTGACCATCTAAGGGGAAGTGAGTTTCAATTACAGAGAAGAATGGGAGAAGGGTTCAGGGAAATGGGAGAGACGTGGGAAGAGACTCCGTTCGCAACAGAAGCCAGGGTATGGCCACACTGCTCTAAGGGAATGAGCGGTGAGCAGAGGACAGGGCGTGCCCAGCAGCATCAAGACTGAGGGGCAGAGGCTGGAGGTGGCTGCCTCAGCAGCCATTAGTGAGGACACTTCCCCACCCCTCGGGGTCTTGCAGAGCACACTCCAGGCCTCTTGTCCAGCCCTTTTCTGGCTCAGCCCTTGTCAGGTGGAGCGAGGATAGAATGTGTAAATCTGGGTAGAAGGACTGGATGTGCTCAGCTCAGCCCTCCCTTCCGTCTTGGGAAGAGGCCTGCCCAAAACCGAGCCTTCTGCACTCCCAGTGGGTTTCCCACGTGCGAGCTCTTCCAATGGGCTTCCCACACAGGAGGCCACCCTGCCGGCGGCAATGCTGCCTCCTCCTGGGGTTGGGTAACAGCCCCCTCAGCTCTCAACGAGGAGAAGGGGAATGGCCGGCAATTTATTGAGTGTTAACCAAGTGCTCTCTTCTCAGGAGTCCACATGGACTAATTAACCAAGAAGTCACAACACTATGAGGCAGCCATTTTCCTGGCTTGCGTGGTGAGGAAACTGAGGCACAGGGAGGTGAAGTCACCTGCTAGCCCTCCGTCCTCAGAGCCTCTATTCCACGGTGTGCTGTACCATGTCACTGGGGGTGGGGCGTAGGTGGGCCCACTGCTGAGACACCACAGGCCATTTGGCATGCTATAAATATTCAAGCAATAATGAGTAATTTAATGGAACTTACTTCGCTCATCTCCTGAAGGTGGAGATGAAGAGTGTGCCACTCACTTCTCTAGTTAAACACACCTACACTAGGGGAAACACGGGCAGACTGGCAATTATCAATACAGAGGTAGCCCTCTCACTGTTAGGAACTTGGGATGCCGCCACGTGTCACGTGTCTTCCATCCTTTGCAATCGAATTTCTGCCTTAACCAAAAAATTGGCTTCCTCCAGAGTTCCCCAGGAGGCCTCTTTCCAAAGCTCGAATCTAATCACGGCGCCCAAGAGGCCTCTCTGTGACCAGCAGGAGGGGCCACGGCACACAGGAACCCCGGGCCCTGTCTCACCTCTCTCCACCTTCTCCTCTAGCCACATCCCTCCACACCACCAGCAAAGCCGATTCCCAGCCAGACTGGACTTCCCACCTGTTCCCTGAACACACAGGGCTCCTTCGAGCCTCTTGCTTGGGCCTCTTCAGACCCCCAGCCCACCTGGGGGACGGCCACACGTCTCACACGGCGCAGCGCAGGAAGCCCTCCTGAGGAAGCCGTGTGAACTTCTCCCTCCTTCGGCCCCTCCTTCGCCTGGACAGGGCTGGGGCCCCGAGGCAGGGCCACAGCTCACATGGTCGGCAACCCCTCAACACGGAAGCACAATCTCCTTAAAGGTTCAATAAGCGCCTGCCACTCCTGAGGTGGGTAAAGAGCCTAAAGGTTATTTTAATTCATTATCGATTTCACTGGAATGGTCTGAAATAACACATTTCAAAGTCCAGTGGCACATGCTTACCTCTCACCTCCTAAGAGTGATATTAATTTCTTTACTAGGTCACATTCCTACTTGAGGCTACCTGTTCCTCCTTTGCCAGGTTAAAAATATGTAACTTTATGGGCTTAGGCAATAACTACCAAAAGGGCCATATTTTCTTTCTATAGCTCTCCATCTGGAATGATCTGTTTACAATGCAGCTTTTCTTTAAATTCTACTCCTAAAACTTGCATCATCCAGACTCACAAAACGCAAACGTCGCATGTACAATATGTAGCTTTTAGCTCATTAGCTTTGCTAGATGCTCAGTTTCTTTGTGTTAACATTTTAAATCTTTTTATTTATGTTTATGTGGCACAAAAAGTTGCAAACCACTGGGATCAGGTCAGTTGAAAATCCAAGTCTTAAACAACTACAAGCCTTCTCTCTCACTGTGCAGTACTCTCTGATTTTCCTCTCATCATTAATTAGAGAAGTTGGTCAACGCTGAAATAATTCCCTACAGGGTCTTCAAACAGAGGCTTCCAGATCCACGTTATATCACCCCAATCCCCAAGTGTACAAAGAACTACAAGCCCCTCTACAAGATGTAGAAGAATAAAAACCTTTCGGGACAACTCATCAGAATGAAATTTTTAAAAAATCATTCACAATAAGTAATCACTGAAGGTTTCGGCTCCCTATGAAGTAGTTCTATGGAACTACACATTACCCTAGACACAGAAGCATGTCCACTGAGCCCCTTTACATATGAAAATATAAACTAGATGTTCCACTGCGTGAGCTTTATATAGATGGAGGAAGAACACACTACCCTAATGCATCTTCATCAACTCCTTGTGGATTATATATTTATATTCTCATTTCGCAAATGAGAAAACTAAGACTCAGGCTAAGTAACTTGCCCAAGTCAGAGAAAAAAATCGCAATTAAGTTTGTACACTCTTGATACATCCAACAGCTTTGGGGCACTAAAAGAAGCCAACCCAGGTACAAAGCCAGAGCCCTCTCCATGTACAAGCTCTGGACCTTCTGACCAGCATTCCTCTTTGGGAGCTCTGCTCAATAACATGTGCTTCATTCAGTTTCCCCTAAACTTGTATCCAATTAGGACCTCGCTACCATCTCTTCAAAATGATCACCAAACATTCTTGACCCCAACGGCACTAAGCGCCTGTCACTGGGTGAGTGGCCCAAGTCCCAGGCCTGTCCTCATTTTGTTTCAGTCTTTCTTTCCAAATGCAGACCTGCTCACCAGTTTTCCATCTCAGAGCCTGAAAGAGGTATTTAATTTCTACACACACATCTTCAATTTGGATATGACAGCATGATGAAGCAAAAACTTGTTCAGATTCATTGCCAAGAGTCAAAAAGACCTAGAATCCAATCCTGGCTTGGCACTCAGGAGCACACAAACTTGGCAAGTTGCTTATAGTCATTAAGCCTCTGTTTATTGACATAAAAAAGGGATTTTACCATTCACCCTACCAGGATTTGTTGAGTACCAAATAAAGAAACACATGAGAAGATTCCAACACAGTACTTGGTCAGGGTAGATGCCCAGTAATTAGCAGGTGTTGGCAACATTCTCGTTGTTATTAGGCTGAAAATATGAGATGCAAATCCATGAGCAGCAGGCAGCAGTGGAAGGGTGCATTGAACATGCATGGGCTAAAAGCTGTTTGTGCATTTGACCTTAAACTATTCCAGAAAGCATCGATCGTAAGGCTCCCCTTTCTCTTTCTGATATGTGAAAATCTCTCTCTCTCTCTCTCTCTCACACACACACACACACACACACACAATTCTCGTCTGGGCATCGACTGCTGACCTGATGCTGGCGGATTTAGCCTTTAAGTCATTCCACCTTTGGTTCATGTCATCCAGCCGGTGCTGCAGCACAGCGGCCTCTTCTGAGCTGCCCAGGGCTTTCACCATCTTCTGCCTGTTTCCGTCAATGCTCTTAAATATGTCGTTGTGGGCATCGATTTCTGCCTGGATGTCCTAAAAAGAAAAGCCAGGAGATAATGCAAAGGTCAGATATGCAGTCAACACTGCTTGGGCTTTCCATACAGCGCTTCATTGATTGACAGTCCACAGATGAGTCAGTTCATGGCAGAAGAGTTGATTTCACCTCAAATGGAAACAAATGCAAGTGTTTCCACAATTTTTACACTAAAACTGATAGTCTTTAAATCTTCGCTACATTGATCCGCTAATTCCTAAAAGTGGAGTAGATTACAATCTGCACTTCACACAGCAGCTCAATAGATGTTAGTATGTCAGATTCAAGGAGCAATATTTGAAATTACATATGACTGTTGTTTCCAAACAATAGCCAGAGTCTTCTTCCCATCTTAAGACCCACCCGCAGCCAGTTAGGCCACACCTCATCTTAATGACATCTTCAAGAGGTCCTCTACAGTGGGCTCACACCCACTGGAATGGGGATTAAAAACATGTGCTTGTTGGGATATATAATAATTCAACCTAAATTTCACCCAGGGGCTTTGGCACCACACAACTCTAATCAGCACATGGGAAGTGGCACTTTCATGAGCTTCAGGGACAGGACTGCCTACTAGAATTTCTGCTGGCATCTGTGATGTCTAAGAGGTCAGATCTGGGAAGTGGGGAGATGAACACAAAGCTTGATGGGCAGCTTCTGCAAGACACAGGTTTGCAAGCCAAAGGTAAGTGAACCCTGGGGATGAAGCCAAATCAGACCTACCCGCAAGTGTGACCTGAGTGCACCACGATTAGGGTTCCCATGAACAGAAAACTTGGAGACTGTCCAACCCATGGGGCAGCAGGGGACAGAATCAGATGGTGGTTCAGACTCTCAGGATAGGAAAACTCATGCTCAGAAATAGCAATGCCATTCTAAGCTCACTCTGGGATGTTTCCAATAGAAATTCTCAATGAAAAGGGAAAGAGAAAAGTTCTGCCAGACGTCTTGGGTGTCATTCCCTGGACAAGAGTTCTATTCTTTAGGCTACAGCTCTCCCAGGTTTGTGTCCTGAAATGCATTTTAAAACATCTCAAGGGATGCATTAAATGGTCAGCAGACCACGTTTGCAGTGTTTTCAACTGACACCTGTCTTTCACAAGAAGTTCAGTGGCACGGTGAGCAAGGCCTGTGTGCTCTCCATTGCCAAGGAGAGCCCGGCTTCAAGTGCCCCAGCCAGGTTCCCAAACATCTAATCAGGTGCCACACCTGAGATGGCGAGGCACCTTCAAACCACAGCATCCTGAGGTCGCCGGCATCCTTGCACATAAAAGAGAAGTGGAGATAAAGAAGTGCAATAAGATCCATAAATAATTTTCTAAGTTCACGAGTGCATTCGACAACACCAGGAAATCTGCATACCAAGCGCACAAGGCAAATCTGGTTCCTCCGGTCACACAAGGGATGCCTTTTCCAACCCAGGGAATAAAACAGGCCTGCAAGTCTGGCCAGTAAATGGGCGTGAGCATCGCCCTAAACTCTTAAGAGTATTACCAGGGATCGTATAGTGGAATACAACTTTGAATTTAAGGAAACCTCTTCCAGGCATGAACAGCATCAAAAGTTAGGGAGAAAATCAACAACCAGAAAGTGATCAAAGAAAAGGATACCAGCATATATTATTTTGTTTTATTTAACATTTGAGGTCATATTTATTTGTCATGTGAGTTCCTGCAGAGATAAAACAATCTTAATATTTCTCCTGTATCCTCTGCAGTTCCTTGTACATGGAATGAGCCAAATATAAAATGGATAGATGGATGGATGGATGGATGGACGGACGGATGGACGGATAGATGGACAGTTAGACTCAGAGATGAGAGGGGGTGAAAGAGAGATGTGTACATGCAAGAATGAAAGTATGAATAAGTTCATCTTAATTGACTGGTGTATTAGCTGGAGTGCCAGGAAAAATCCGAGAATTGAAGAATTGGAAGGGAATGTTGTGATCACTTTGCTCAATCTCTTTATTTAAAAAGCCTAGGGAAGCGGGTGTGGCTCAGTCGATAGAGCCCCCGTTTACCATATGGGAGGCCCCGGGTTCGCTTCCCGAGGCCTCCTTGTGAGGGCAGGCCGGCTCGTGCGGCACCATGGGCTGATGCAGCGGGACCTCACAGCAAGGGGAAGATAAGCAGACACAGAAAAAACACACAGCAAATGGACACAGCAAACACAAGCAGCAAGTGGGGGATAAATAAATAAATAAATCTTAAATAAATAAATAAATAAATAAAAAATAAAAATAAGAAGCCTAAAGTCCTTTAGAAGCCAGCCCCGCAAAAGCCTGACAAAGCTTTGCACTGGAAATTGAGAACTAAACGTGGTCAAGATGCCAGCACGGGGGCTGCTGAGTCAGGACCCAACGTAACATCAAATGCTGTGAGATATTAGAGCCCCAGGATGCTGGCCATCTGGGAGACAGGACCCTGCTAGTGTTCACACTTGTCCCCTGAAAGCCCCTGAACATTAAACGGCACAAATGGTCACAGACGTGAGCTATGGGAAGGTAACTACCTAAAGGACAAGCCGAGCTCGCCCCAGCATCTCCCATGAAGGGATCTTGTGCATGTACAGCCACAGCAGCTGAACTAACATGTGAAACCAGGGCAGAAGAAATATGTGAAGTCTTCGAGACACATCTCCACGCAATGCACACATTGGGAAAGGTTAAGGCGCACCAGGGGTTAAAGAGGATGAGCAATCTGTCTCTAAGTTGAACATAAAAAGGTAAGCTGCAAACTTCCAGAACAGCCTTCCAGGAGCTGCAAACTTCCAGAACAGGCTTCCAGAAGCTGCAAACTTCCAGAATAGCCTCCCAGAAGTGGCAAACTTCCAGAACAGGCTTCCAGAAGCTACAAACTTCCAGAACAGCCTTCCAGAAGATGCAAACTTTTAGAACAGACTTCCAGAAGATGCAAGTTTCCAGAACAGGCTTCCAGAAGATGCTTACAAGGCACCACTCTGGACTGATCATTTGTCTTTTTGCAAACAGCACCCGCCACCCAGATCAAAGTAGACATAACAAATAATGGAAAACATACTTATTTAGTTAGTTATTTTAAGGACCTTTAAAAATAACAATATTGTCTTTAACTGGGTATTTCTTCAATGATATAATCCAAAGAGACATTAGATGCAAACACTTTATAATGTGCATTACATTTTTAAACTTTTTGTTTTGAAATACTTTCTAACTTACAGGGCAGCTACAAAAATAATACAAACCCCACACAGGGAGTTCCAACATACCAACAGATACCCAGGTCCACCAATTTTAACATTTTACCTCATTGCTATATCATTCTATCTATCCATTCACCTATCAATCCATTTTCTGAACACTTAAGTACAGTTTGTATACATCATGCTCCTTGAACACAATACTTCCATGTACAGTTCCTAAGAACAAGGACATTCACTTATGTAACCATCTTAAGTACAGTTAAGTTCAAGAAAGTTAACACTGTTATAAATTATATTCCAATTTTTTCATATATCCCAATAATGTCCCTTTGAGCATTTTCTCCTCCCCTGCTAGATCCCATCCAGGATTGTGTATTGCCTTTAATTGTCATTGTCTCTTTAGATGCTCTAGTTATCTCTGAGCTTGCATATTCTCCAATATTTTTCTGTAGTTACCATGAGGCTTAAATTTAACATCCTAAATCTACAACCTCATTTGCTTAGGTACCAATTGAACTCCAATAGTGTGCACAAACCATGGCACCTTTATGAAGTTCTTGTCACAAGTTACACGTTTATATACCATGAGCCCCAAACCACTCAGTTATCATTACAGTTTCTGCATCTGCCTTTCAGATTCTGATAGGAAGTAAAAAGTGGAGTTACAAACCAAAAATACAATAGCACTGGCACTTATATTTACCCCTGTCATTCCCTGACTGAGAGCCATGTAGCTTCTATCTATTGCCCTTTCCTTTCAACCCACAGAACACTCTTTAGCATCTCCCGTAGAGCCAGTCTAGTGGAGATGAAGTCCTTCAGTTTTGTTTAGCTGGAAGTGTCTTAATTTCCTCATTTTTTAAAAAAGATTTATTTATTTTTTATTTTTATTTACTCCCCCTTCCCTTGCGGCTTGCGCTTGCTGTCTCCTTTGTGTGTCCATTCATTGCGTGTTCTTCTGTGTCTGCTTGTCTTGTCTTCTCTTCTCTTTAGGAGGCATCAGGAAACGACCATGGACCTTCCGACGTGGGAGAGAGGTACTGAACTGCTTGAGCCACCTCAGTTCCCTGGCTTGTGTGCCTCTCGTTGTCTTTTTCCAATGTGTCTCTTTTTTGTGGAGTCATCTTATTGCGTCAGCTCTGCTCACAGGCCAGCTCTCTGCACAGGCTGCCAGCTCTCTGCGCAGGCCCGCTTTTGCCTTCACCAGGAGGCTCCGGGAATCAAACCCGGGACCTCCCATATGGTAGACGGGAGCCCAATCGCTTGAGCCACATCCACTTCCCTCTCCTCTTCATTTCTGAAAGACAGTTTTGCCAAATACAGACTTCTTCAGCACTTCAAATATGTGATCCCACTGCCTTCTTGCCTCCATGGTTTCCAATGAGAAATCTGCACTTAATCTTCTCAAGGCTCCCTTGTATGTGGCACAATTGCTTCTATCTTGTGGCTTTCTGAATGTTCTCTTTGTCTCAGGCATTCGACAGTTTGATAATGACATGGTGCAATGTGGGTCTATTTGGGCTTATCCTGTTTAGAATTCACTGAGCATCTTAGATGTGTATATCATGTCTTTCATTAAATTTAGGAAATTTTTAGTCACTATTTCTTTTAATATTCCCTCTGCCCTTTCTCTCTTTCTTATCCTTTGGGGTCACTTTTCTTACTCTTTCCTTTTTCTGAACCTCAGACTGAATGATTTCACTTGTCCTATCTTCTAGTTAAAAAATTCTTTCTTCTGCCAACTCCAATCTGCTGCTGAGCCCTCTAGGGAAGTCTTAATTTCTGTTCTGGTGGTCTTCATCTCTATTTGCTTCCTTTTCATCCTTTCCATCGCTCAACTGATATTCTCTTTGTGCTCATCTATTATTTCCTGATTTCCTTCAGCTCTTTGAGCAAATTTAGCACCATTTTTTAAAAGTCTTTGTCTGGTATGTCCCAGGTCTTCTCAGTGATGGTCCCTAATGCTTTAATCTTCTTTGCTTGGACCAGCTCATCCTGTTTCTTTGCATGTTTTGTAATTTTTTTGAAATCTGGGCATTTTGATACTGTAGTATGTTATCACAGGAATTTAGATTCTGAGGTGTCTGTTCCTTAAGCTTATATCCTGCTAGTGTTATGACAGAGTTTTCCTTGATTGCCAGGAATTACTCAAAAAAGGAGGAGGAGAACAAGG
>JAQZBX010070821.1:0-15337 GCA_029593785.1 Cabassous unicinctus
AAAAAAAAAAAGTGTCACGTCAGCAGTAGAGAAAGAGGAATTCATTTGGGGGGAAGGATCTGTCAAGGGAAAGCTTCAAAGAATAAATGACATTTAGGCTGGGCTTTGAAGAATGCAAGAAGGGAATTCTACCTAGGAGGCCAAGCTTCAAGGTCAGTGTCCCAGAAGACAAATAATTGGATCCCAAAGCTTATAAGATTTGCTAAGTTATTCCGTTATAGATATAAAAATGAAACTCACTTCCACCCCACCATTCTGCTGAGGCAAAATAAGGCAAATCAGTCTACAGAATGGACGGGTTCCTTCTCCACGTGTGCCCAGCCTGCCCGCCCTCGGCTTATCAGTATGCTTTAAATTTGGTCCTGAATTTGATATATCAAGGCAAAGAATACTTCACAGGCACAAACCCACGACATGTGTATACTTTAGAATGGATCTGCGTTTAGCTGAAAACTAACCTGAATACAAAGTATGCTGAAAGGCAGATGTGTTTCAAGTTAAAACAACTGTTAGCAAAAGTACCACTGAATTGTTTTCTAAGCAAAGTGATGAGAAGATGCAGAAAGAGCTAAGCTTGAAACAACTGCACTAAATCTGTTGCCCTGTGACACTGTCTAGCAATGACTTATCAAATTAGGAACAAGTGAGAACTTCAAAGGCAGTCATTTCAGCCTGCCAGACCCCACTGCCCTGTAGTGGCATCAGAGAGGCGGATGTGATGAAGCCTGAGAAAAAAGCTGTGGTCCGCTTTAGACTAGTACAGTGGTTCTCAAACTTGAACTCGCCTCAGCATAACCTAGCGGGTGTGTTTAAAAAAGCAGATTGCGGGGCCTACTCCCAAATTTCAGATTCAGTAGGTCTGTGTTGGGGCCTGAGAGTTTGCATTTCTAACAAGTTTCCGGGCAAACTGGCGCTTGCTGGTGTAGGCACCACAGTTTGCAAACCATCGGAATAGTAAATCCCATTAAAAAAAGAGGAATACATTATAAATGGGCCTCAGGATACACTCAGTTTAATTGTAAGTGTTAGTAATTTAAATGTGAATTAAATAGCATTAGTGAAATGGCTCTGAACTCACTTGGAATCCATTTTGGTCACCTTCTTGGTGAAAAATTCATCTACGCCTTCATCCACTCTTCCCATGAGTCCATTCTGTTCACCGTCTTGAGAGACTATGCTGACAGCCCAGACCTACAGAACAAACAGCTGTGAGTTAATCTACACTCAACTCAGCAAACATTTCTTGCTAGATTCAAGGCCCTGTGATGAGGGCCCCGGAGGCACAAGCCTGGCTAATGTACGCAGGCAGGAGGGAACCAGCGGGAGGCATGCCCTGGGACGCCAGCGCCTGGAAAAGGAGTCACGAAGCAGCTCGGACTTAACAGGCCCCGCCTGGGCTATTCAACAGCCTTCCCCGCCCTCGGCCCTGCGCCCTCACTTTCTTGCTGGCAGAGCCCTGGTTTCAGGAGGCGAAGGCTAACTTGCATAAACTCAACGCCTTATTCCCATCCCCTTGCCTATGATCAGTAGGCATGGGTGTGAGGTACAATCCTGACCAATGAGCTATGAGGAGAAACCTGCTGGCGAGCTCACAGGCAGGTTTTCCTTCAGAGGAGAGGAGAAAATGTGCTTTTTCTGCACGGTTATGTGAAGGAGGATGCCATGTGTGAGCAGTGGCAGCCATCTGGAGTCCACGAGGGAACAAGCTTGAGGACAAATGCAAAAAGGTGGAAAGCACCTGGAAGCTGTGCTGTGCTGCCAGATAAGCCTGTCCTGGCTTTCAAGACCTCCAGATTTCCTGTGAGGTGAGGAAACAGATATTTTTCATGTTTAGATGAGCATCTCATTACCTCCAGTTGATACTTCCAAAGAAGTACTACAAGAACCTACCATGAAGAGCCCTGAACCTATGCTAAGGAGTGTGGATTTACTCTGAGCTAACAACAGAATGGCATGACTCACCTGTCCCTTGGGCAGATAATTCTGGAGCAGCATGAAAGCCAAGAGATTGTAAGGGAAACAAATGGAAGAATCCTGGGGTTGTCTAACCTGGAGGTGACCAGGGACTAATTAAGGGTTGGGAGAGTGAAAATGTAAAGAAAGGAGTTGCTCAAGACGAGGTCGAAGTTTCCAAGCTAGGAAAGCGGAGCGTGGCTCTAGGGAATTCGGTTCAAAGATGAGATTTGGGGAAGAAGTTGAGTACCATCGCAGGCAAGTGCCTGAAGCGCTGGGGGAAACCCAGAGTAGATGAGCACGAGCAGTTGGAACCTTGGGTCTCACGGTGACAAGCTACAATGAACTGTTTTGCATGGACAACCCAGAGCAAGCTTAGATGCTCGATTTGCTTTGCTGCTTAGGGGGAAATCGGGCTCATATCTGTAGACGCATCGTTTAAAGAAACGACCAACCATCGGCTCTAAACAATCATCCACTTCATCAGGAAACCTCCATTATGAAAAAGAACAGTGTGTTTGAGTTCCAGTTTGTGAAACGCTGAAAAGGGGGGCAGGCAACAGAGGACAAAGAACGCTACAGAACGTGAATGATAATTATACCTATTATCTGGATGGTGCTGTATATCGGAGCAAGGCTTTCAATGGAAAAAAATGACAAAAGCAAAATTCCAGGATTCAGTTATGGAGAGGGAAAAAGCTCACTGAGAAACCTTTACTTTGATTAGGAAAGATAAAGTAGTACAGGACTTTCCTGTATTAATATTTTTCCTTTTGAAAAAGGGGGGAGAGGGAACGGAAGTGGCTCAAGCAATTAGGAGCCTCCTTCCCACATGGGAGGCCCCGGGCTCAGTTCTAGGTGCTCCCTAATGAAACAAAGAAGACGAACAGACACAGCAAGTGCAAACAATGAGGGGGTGGGGAGAGATGAATAAATAAATCTTAAAAAAAAAAAAAGGGGGAAATAATTTCTATAGTAATAATAGCCCCTTAAATTTGTGCAATGCTCGATAGTTTACATGTGCTTTGCCCATTGATATCTCACCCTTATATTTACCAGTTGAACTAGAAAGGAAAGAGTTTTCTCTCAATTTCTGGTTAGTCCAGCTCAAAGGGGCCTCGCACAGGGCACCTGACAGAGGCAGAGGAGGAGGGAGAGCAGACCACGGCTTTAACGGGCGCCCTCCTTGCAGCACGCCCATCCTTCCCTCAGAGGCTTCTCCTCAGGTGACTCCCTTCCTGCTTGAGGGAAAAATTAAGTTTTGCTTATGTAATTCCTCCCTTCAGTCCTTTGCTTTTTCCCGGCTTTGAACCAGAATTCACAGCTGGTCCAGAAGAGTCTGTGGGGACGTGGAGAACATCAGAGAGGAAGGCACGGTCTTCAACAGCGTGCTCGGCTCTCCCGCAGAGCTGGCTGCTTTTTAGGGCTGGACAGCACCGTGCAGGTGCCCAGACCAGCCCTGTCATTTTAGGGATGAAGCGATGGAGCGCAGACAGGTCAAGAGAAGGCCAGTGTCCCCGAGGGACTGTCAGTGAAGTGCACTTCAAGTGCATCTGTTAAAAGTGGAAGCAGGAGGTGCAATGGCCTGGAGGAAAGCAGCAGAAAGGCTGAGGACAAAAATGAAATGCAGCTGGTTCAAAACAGTTCAAGGCCAAACACACAGGCTGTTTTAGCTCATTTTCTAGCAAAGGGAAGGGATAGGACATATAGACATCGGAAGCTCCTGAAATTCCATTTGATTTTGGTCTCTTCTGTCAAGAAGAATACATTTCAGACTGCAGAGGGTAACGTGGCTGCTTCAAAGGGAAAAGATAATCCCCGGGGATGGCAAGAGAGTCCTGAGCTGGCTGGAACCTGCGCAGAGAAAGGCTCTGCAAATAAAATCCGGAACTGCTGCTGGTGATGTCTGAGAGCTCCAAAGATGGTAGACTCTGCACCCACGGTGTAGAAGTAAATGTTAAAAGGACAATTTGTGGATGCTTTGAAGATAAACCAGTGGTCAGGAGGACCACAGACACGTCGGACCACCTTCCGTTTTCCCTCTGCCAGGATCACTGGGGTGAGTACACTGGGGAAATAGAGCAGGCGGTGCACCTGGATTTTGACAAGGCATCTGCCAAATCTCTCCTGGTGCTTTGTAGACCGGATGGAGAGATGTGGGTGGGGAGTGAAGGCAATCAGGTACATTAGTAAGTCTTTGAAGAAAAGTGCCCAAGGAGTGCTAATTAGTGAGCTGAACAGTCACAGAATCTTATATGCATATAGTATACACAGTAAGAAACATGGAAAGTTGATGAGTTAGGCAATCGAGTCAAGAAATAAGAAACCCAAAGGAAGGAAAATGAAGGAAATATAATAAAGAGAAGAGAAAAATGAATGAACTTGAGAGGACTGACAAAACTGAAAGCTGGCTCTTTAAAAAGACAAAAAAAATAGACACTCTCAAGGCTGATTCACAGTGAAGGCATTAAAAGTACACTCAAAATTTTTAAAAAGTGGGACAAGGCTATCAATGCAAAAAAGGTTAAAGACTCTTGAAAGAATCCTACAAACAGCTAAAATAACAATTAGACAAAATGGACAGTGTCCAAGAAAATATAAATTACCAAATGGTCTCAAGAAGAATTAGGTAACCTGAATAGATCTATAACAAAAGAAATTAAAGCCCTAGTAAAAAAATCTACAGATACATTTCACCTGCACACAAATAACAACCAGGGGCCGTGTGGTTTCCCAGGAGCAGAAACTATTCCAGAGAAGAGGAAAGGAGAGAAAGCTTCCCAACTCGTTTTATGAAGACGGTATAACTTGATATCCAAACTAGACAGCTCTAGACAAGAAAAAGTACAGGTCTCTTTCATTTATGCACTGAGATGCAAAATTCCTAATAAAATATTAATAAATGAAGCCTAGCAGTACATGAAAACAAAGGAACAACATCACAATCAAGAATGGCACAAATTAGAAAAATTGATTAATGTGACTTACCACAAGAGCAGATTGAGAGGAAAATATAATCAATTACAACAAATGTGGGAAAAAAATTTAACCATTCGTTGAAAAAAATTAGCAAATTAGGCTAGAAGGAAATGTTCCCAACTGGATAAATAAGAGCAGAAACTGCCACGTGTCTACCCAGGATCCACTTTCTCCTGTTTGCTCCGTTACAAAGCCCCAATTTTGTCTGGAGTATCAATGTGACCAACTCAAAGACTTATCTTCCCAGACTCCCTTGCAGTTGAGGGTAAATGGCAAATGAGATGTAAGGGGAAGTTTGCTACAGACTTCTGCATAAGTTCTGATTTCCTGATGTATGTGCTTCGTTTCTCCTTCCCTTTCCAGTCTGAAATATGCTTATAAAAGCAGAAGTTTCATAGGTCTTGCCTGATATATAAGACCAATACAGTTACCTGGATGATATGGCCATTAAAAAAGTAAAATGCCACCTATGGTTGAATAAATAGAAGTATAGTATTTCAAAGGAGGGAGGTGATATAGCCAGATCCTATGCAAGTACTCTGTTTTGTCTGGGGTGCCACACTGCAGTTTACTCAAGAGAGAATAACAAGAATAGTAAATGGATTTCAGACAAGAGCACATGAGGAACATTCAAAGAGCTGAGGACATTTAGGTTTGAGAAGGAAAGACTCCCCAATGGCCCACAAATATTTGAAAGTCTGGTAAATAGAAGAGACTTAAAGAGCATGAGCCACTTCCCAGAAGACATGAACAAGACAGCTAAGTTGCAACTATAGGGGCAGATTTTAGCAAAAGAGCTATTAGAAAATGGATGTTCCAGAGAAAGAGCTCGATATAGACAGAATGGCCAACTGATGGTTGTATAGAGATATGCAAGCACTCAATAAGGGATCTGGCAAGATGACTCAAAATCCCTTCCAGCCTTGTGATACGGCTATTCAAACCACATAGGAGAAAAACCTATCACCCAGGATTTAGCCCATTTTAATTAGAGTTGGCTTGTTTCATCACAGGGCCATGCAGTATGGGGCCATGGCAAAAATACATGGCAAATTTATTCACACTGACGTATCACGTGCTGGGACGCCATCGTAGGGAATATCACAGCAACTGAGGGTATGATCATGGGCAAATCGGTTACTGTCTTGGGCTTCCTCTTCCCTTGTATAATAAGTGGACACTTTTTAGAATGTCTTCCACTGGTAGATGCTGCCAGTTAGTGGCAGAATCAGGATGAGAGGTGGCAGAGGCCCTGAATACCAGTCCAGTGTTCTTTCCACTGTTCTAGGCAGATTGTAATGGCTTTTCCTTTAGGGAATACTTTTCACCTAGTCATGATAGGTGAATGTATAAGCAGGGGTCAGCTACCTGCCTGGATGGGTATAAAGCCTAGAAGCACTCCTCCAGCCCTGCTAGATGCCATGGTCGGAAAGCATCTCCCAGGCTCTCCTGCCGCGAGTTCTGGCTAATGGTATCTGAACGACCGTGAAGCCCATCGCTTCTAGGCCTGGCCCCTAAAACCTCGTGCGCGTGACCCTTAGTGCCTCATGATCCCCAGCTGAATGGATGGGACTCAGAGATCCAGGGGGGCTAGAAGGGGTGCAAGAGAAAAGGAGCCTGAGTCCCTGAGTGACCACTGAAGGGCTCCCAGACAAGAAATACATTGGACTAGGATGTGAGCAGGAAATAAACTCAGAAATATCCAGGATTCCACATCATCAAAGTCTGCCCCATTTGGCAGCTGGTGTTATCCTAACTTGCCCACTTCACCCTTATGCCCTCTTGTAGGTGTGCGGGCACATTCTGGGCCCTTCAAACACGGCATTTGTGCTCTGATTTTCCCCCGCAGAAGTCTTTCCGCCGCAGCAAAGACTTTCTGAAAGTCACTTCAGCTAAGGAAATAAGTATTTTTCTTTTTTTTTTTTTAAACAACAAGCTTTCGTGTTGTGCAAAGTGACTCACCGGCTTTCCGCCTGGGAGAGAAGGGGTGAGGGAGAGGTGGGGCTCTCCAGACCACCTACCGCTGCCTGGGTGGGTTGCTGCTTCTTGTTCCGCTTCGGCCTTAGCTTGGTGAAGTGCTCCAGCTTCTTCCCCTCCTCAGACGGCAGCTCTGAGACTAAGCCCGAGCTCCGCTTCTCCTGTCTGAAGGATGGGAATGGCGGGTCTTCGATGTGAATCGGCACCTCTTCCAGAGCTTTATCCAGATCAAACTCCATTTCTAAGGTAAGACAAAGCCCAAGGCTGAAAGTCACTAGAGAGCGACTGATAAAAAAGCAAATCCCCCAGAGTAACTTCAAGCCCCTCGCAGAATAAGCAACATCCATTTACAAACCACTCGGCTCCCCCACTATTTGCCCATGGGTAATCTAGAGTACCCCTAAGAAACATCGCTGAAGTGGTCTGAGGTCCGGGCTTCCCTGAAGGTCGTTTCATAGTTACAAGGAAGTGACGGCATTGCACACTCACTCACCAAAAGCCCTGGAGACAGGCCGTAGCATGCGGCTGTGAATACTCTTCCTTTTGGATTTAGGCGTCATCTAGCAATAAAATAAAGAAAACGTCAAAGAGGTAATCACAGAGAACCTGCCTTTCACACTTCAGAGGTGTTCTGGACAGACTGCTGAAACTGAAGATGCTCGCTTCTTTAAAAGATGGCTTGGTACCATCCGAGAGAGAGTCTTATGAAAAGATTGGAATACGTTTCTGAATGTTTACAATTTTCCCAAATGATGTAGCGGTCTTCTTGCTGTCTTTCCCAGTTCTAACCAGTTAAAATCTATTTATATAACGGGAAGGAACAATGAACAACACAGAACTTAACTTGAAGTTGTATGTGAGGATGTTAACATGAATATAAAGAACAAGATGAAAAAAACATTAAACAATCAGTTGCTGAAAACCATACTCTTATGATGGCAGTGTCAACACAATAACCAGCACAGAACTCTTAGTTGTCTATGTCAATAATTTAAGCAGTTACATTTTTTGTATCACATTTCTGCTGCCAAAATTTTGATTTGCACTTTAGAGGCAAAGACTAATTTGGAAAAGATGCCATGACTCTACAGTCCCTATGTGCTTTCTCTTCTCAGTAAGGTGTCATTGATCTGCTAGTCCTTAAAAAATGAGGCCAGACCCCAAACCACGGCCATGGCTTCTGAAGAGCGTGCTGGCAGCTTGTGTGTCAATTGTTGACTATGAAGAGCCGACCCTAAGAAGACCATCACCTTCTCCTCAGTAGGGTCGCCCAAACATCAAAGCTGCAGGAACCTGGGTCTTCACCCACATGAACAGACTCAGAGGGGCGCACTGAGCCACGGAGATGGGAAAGGCTGGCCTTCAAGCGGTTGGTGGGCGAGGGTCAGGGCCCGAAGCTTTAGGACGGCTGGCTCAGCGCCCCTCCGACCACACCACTGGTCAGCAAGACGGGTGGAGGTTAGGGATGTTTTAACTTGTTTAAGAGCTACTGGAAACCAGTGTAAACTAAGCGACAGCATCACTGAGAGAATTTAGTTTGCGGACTTTCATGTCATTTGATAGGTTGTCATTTAAGGCTTTCTCAAAAAATCCACATAATTGAAAAGCTTCCCTGGTTTCAAAGAATAAATCGGTTCATGCTGAACTTTAAAGACAAGTAATGTCAACTTTTGACCATAATGCCTGTTTTAATAATATCTTTCTGCTATTATTTATTGTCAGGAGAAAAAGAAGAAAAATGATGAGCCCTTGTATTTAAATGCAGACAGAACTTCCTAAAATATACTTGCTGATTTGGTTCTTTCAAGGTTTTGTGTGTTTTTTTTAAGATTTATTTTATTTATTTATTCCCCCCTCCCCCCTCGTTGTTTACGCTTGCTGTCTGCTCTCTGTGCCCATTTGCTGTGTGAGTGTTTTCTTTTTAGGGGGCACCGGGAACCGAACCCAGGACCTCCCATGTGGAAGAGAGGCGCCCAATCACTTGAGCCACCTCTGCTCTCCGCTTGTTGTGTCTCTCATTGTATTTCTTCATTGTGTCTCTTCACTGTGTCATCTCATTGCAGCATCTTGCGTCAGCCTGCTATGCCAGTCCATCGTGTCAGCTTGCTGTCTTGCTCGTCTTCTTTAGGAGGCACCCGGAACCGAACCTGGGACCTCCTACATGGTAGGCGGGCACCCAACTGCTTGGGCCACATCCGCTTCCCACTTTCAAGGTTTGTTAAAGGCAAACAGAAAAACATGTATGAAGCAACCGGCTTTGCAGGGTCTATAAAAACTTGTCAGCTCAGTGCAACTGGAAAGGAATCCAGTTTCAATGCAGCTCTCCCCAAAACTGGCTGGAGAAGTGAGTGGCCTGAGTGGTTTATTCACAAGTGAAACCTCTGAAAATAATTAATTCTCAGGAGACACAAACTGTCAAAATATATGCCGTGTAAAGTCTTGGAAAGCTCTTCAGTATTCTCTCCACCTTGTGCACAGCTATGGTACATAAAAGGATCAAGAAGTAGCTTGGGATAAAATAGCCAACCCATTTCACTTAGACAGTCACAAATAAATAGAAAAGAAGTTAAAATAATGCATGTCTTCCTTGTTTTTCCCTGTGACTTATGGAAAGGGAATTTATGGGCAAAAAAACATCTGGCTCAAGTTTCCCTATCATTAAAGCCTTTATCATCAATGCCAAATGCACATAAAACATGTGTATATGTTATATGTATATCTGAATACATTGCATTCATGTTATAAAAACATATATGTATCTTCCATATAGAGAAAGAAACTCATTTACAATCCAACACCCATCTAAAGATGACTCATTCAGTTGAACCTAATTTTAGAGACATTGAGAAACATATGAAATCATCAGGAATTTTGGTGGGTGACATCATTCACAGGGGAACTTTGTTGCTTTCTCTTGGTCCATCTTCCTAATGCCACAAAATCTAGTATGCAAAGCCTGTATATTTAAAAAAATGCATTCTAATGTATTGTGTCGTTTTCCTTTATTTATTGTGGTCTTTACAAGCACAAATAATGTCTGATTGTATTTCCCATAAAACTCTTCTACTGTATTTGACAAATCTGTTAGTGCTGAAGTTCTGCCATGTTTGGACAAAGCCAATGGCCTTTTGCTATAATACGCAGGACTTGCTATGAGGCTAGTTTCTATAATGGATATTAAGAATGCAACCCAGTTTCATACATTTCTCTTGATGGATAAACTGTTTTACAGTCTATTTCTCTCATGGGATTTAAGTGTTATAACAATAAAGAGGAAAATAAAAAGAATCTTATTTCTGTCATATTTTTCTTTCTTTTCTTTGGGATTTTTTTTTCTTTAACAGTTTTACAGAAAGTCCCGACTTGCTCAATTGGATTGGCTTATTCCTATGATCCCATGACATATAAATCTAAAGTAAAAGGAAATGTAAGAATCAGCCTTATGATTAGCCAACCAAGAGTATATTTAGGAACAAATACTCAATGTTTCTCTGAAGGTTTGGTTCATCTGCACTCCCCTGCCCTTTGGTTAGCTGAAATGCATCCTGGAAAAGATTCTGACCTCACCCTCCTCTGTAGAACTGCTAACTCTCTTCCTGTTTTATACCGATGCGAAAGGGCTAATTTGCTCAAATCGTTACTTCGTTCTGCTTTACGGTCTCTGGACACTGGTTAGTACAGAAGCAGTCTCAGCGTCAGGGAAATCACAAGGCTCCTATCAGATGATGGGGGTCAGCAATGAAAACACAAGATCTGCACACGCCAAATGGCCCCCCACAAATCAGCTCGTGGTTAAACCCGCCAACCTGTCCTTTCGGCCTAGATGACCTTATCTTTAAAAATGCATTTTGTGAGTAATAAGAAGTGATTTGCAATCTTCACATCCTCAACAAATATAAGGAAAAGTGTTAAACCCTTATTTTCAACTGTAACTTCAGAAGCTATGCGCTAAACAGTGTCTTTCTCGTCCAAATATCACAAGCCATCGCTAAGTCCCCCCCACGCAGACGATACGAACAAAACGCCATGGCTCTGTCCTCTAAGGGAAGAGGCCAAAAGCAACAACGGCATCTACATTACTCTGAAATCTTATTCATTTGATGCAATTTTGATAATGGATTTAAAATTATTCTGCCTCTAGCGCAACAGATATGCTCACCTTTGCCACAAGGTAAAGGCTGACGTTGGAGCCTCAGAAACAACATAGTATCTCTTTTCCTGTTAAGCCCACTTTTAACATGTGATTCCTAAATGCTCTGATTTAAAACAAGGGTTAAATTGCTTCTCTTCTCCGGAAGAGAATGGGCTGGGTTTTCTGTTTGTTTTATCAAGTTTGCACAAAGAATAATAAACAACCCTTTCACTCCAAGCCCAAGAATCCCTAATTACTTTTTCTTCCGAAGGTTTAAAGAAAAAAAAACAAAAACAAAAAAACACTCTTACTTGAGAAGCAAATTGGTAAAATGCTTCAAATACAAGAAGCGAATCGTGATGCCAATTTCCCTTAGCCTTGGATTGGGTCCAAAACAAGGAATACACAAGAATCAGAAGGAAAAAAAAAACAACACAAAACCAACTTGAAGCTTAAGTAATCGTGTTATATTTTAGTACAAATTGGATAAGCGCTTTTCCTCTCGTGAACCTTTGTACCCTCTTCATAACACTCTGCTTGCTTTCAGGAGCATGGCTGGGGATATTTTAAAATCATCGGCTGTTTTGCTAGCTGAACCATCTTGTAGAATACAGTCTTGTCGCTAAATTGCTGCCTATTTCATTCAGGAACTGCAGATGGATGACGAAACTCCGGTCTCCTGGGAGACCAGCCAGGCAGCACAGAAGCAAATGGAGCCCAAGAATGTAAACTAGTACAGCCAGAAACTGCAGAGCCACCAAAAAATACTTACACTTGTACAGCAGAGAGTCTCCATGCAGCAAAAAGAAAGGAAAAAAAATATGAATGGAAGAGAGAAAAAGCAACAGCATTCCTAGAAAAGGGGAAGGAGAAAGACACCATTCACAAGCAAAGAAACAGAAAAGCTTCAAAGTACATAAAAAGCCTTCATGGCAAAGGAGTGAGGCGGGAACGAGGCCAATATAGTATTGGCTTAAGGCATCTAGCCTAATTTTTTTATAAGCAGAAGCACAATTAAAGCTTGAAAAATTGCACAAACTTGTATGTTCAGAAATGACCGCTTTTGCTCAGTATGCGCAGTGACGCTTATCAAGCCCATGAGGAATTAACCCAATTTGGGGGAATGGAGACGTCAACAGCTGCAAAGGCACATGGTGGACATAACACTGGATGGACACCAGAAAACCGCAGGCAGGTCCTGGCTTTGGGGCCACAGAGCTAATGTCAGTCATCAAGGGGGAAGACATATCCTTGGGCACATACACACCTCCATTCTGGAGGACCTTTTACAGCAGTCTACGATCCCCATCAGATGCTGATGTAGGATTCAGCATCTTTGAATTCTCTCTTCCCCTTCAATCATCAAAGCTTTTCGAGGAAGGTACTGAGCCGTCACCTACCCTGAGTGTCCATTAGAGGGACCTTGTTCATGTCAGCGTCATTTACATTTCACATCAAACCTCCAATTAAATAGTTTTTAAAAACCTCATTGGTCTTCAACAACAGTTGCTAGGGCATCTTCTTATTTTTCTGAAAATTCATACAAGAATTTTTAAAAGCCCCCAAACCAAGAAGTCCAGTTGTAGAATGTGAAGCTTTATAAAAGCACAGTGTGTGTGTGTGTGTGTGTGTGTGTGTGTGTGTGTGTGTGTGAACTGAAGGATCCTTTCCAAATCTAAAACACACTTAACGATGCCCAACTCCAGCTACGTGGGCCTGATTTTTCTTCCATGTTCTTTTCTTAGGTGTCAGTTTTTCTCAACATAAAATGTGTTGAAAACACGGAGCTCCTCGATTTGTGGCTGCTGTCAGAGTAGGTGGTCTGGGCCCTTCAGGAAAGGCAGCCCCTAAATGAAAGGCACCTCCCGGCGCCAGCACCACTGCCGTCACCATCAGCATTACTTGCTTATTAGAAAGGATTCCACCAGAAGTCTCTAGACTTCTAATTTCTAATCTCCAGACTTCCAATTTCATACTCTATCAGGCAATTTTCTTCAAATATACCTTATTTTTATGACACATTCAATTAGTGTAAAAACAACCTTGTTGAGTGAAAAAAGAGAAAAAAATGTATTTTCCAAATATTCTAGAATTTCCCAAAGTAAAGCCTCCTGCCCGTCTTAACCCATATCCCCTGGAAAGCTTCCTTAAAGGTGTGATTATAGATACACACACAATCGAGTTGTAGCTGAAGGTTAAGTGCCATAATTTTAGAGTCTCCTCTTTACTGAAAGGTTAATTCAGCAAGACATGGCCTTCTGTCCCAATTATCCACCTAAAGATCATTATAAGCAAAGGTGAGAAACCTTTCGATTGGTTCAACTTCTAAAATGACAAGCAAGCAAAAAATGTTCCTATGACGAGGGAAACCATGGCAACGGACAATTCAGCTCTTCCCTTTTCAGTGGGTTGAAGATCGCGGGTTCATTGCTCCACGCCCTCTGCACACGTTTGACAACTCACTTAGGCGACACTGACTTCAGCGCCATCCCAGCAGGACGGGGGAAGGGACAGGTGGGGAAGCGAGGAACCGCCACCCGAATGCAGTGCCTTTCCCACCTTTGCATACGGTAGCTTGTTTGAAAAAGAAAATCACTCCTGTAACAGCATTTCCTAAAAGGGCATTTAGGCATAATGACAAAACAGGAGGGATACGATCTCATTTTAAAGGACAGTCCTTTTCCACAAAGACTGTTGTCCTTATTTTCCCATTTCATCTTATGCCGATCAAAAAAATTTCCTCATGGACCCGCGTGGTTCATGGACTGGTGTCTGCCCTTTCAGCCAACAACCTTTTCTGTATAACTACACCTAACTCTTCACCCCAACTACTTATTCTGAAAAGTCTTCAAACTTATAGGAAAAGATGCGAGAGTAGTATAATAACCAGTGTCCTCTGCTCTTCACTTACCTTAGATGCACCAGTTAGCATTTGGTCACACTACTTTATTTCCTCTATAGCAGGGGTTTTAACCTTTTTTGTTCCACGGACCTTTGCCAGTCAGGTGAAACACGCGGACCCCTTACTAAGTCCACACTGTACTGTGTATTATTTAATAAATATATCACACCCGCACCAACACGTTCCAAGAATAACTTTTTTAAAATTTCAGTTCAAGCTCACAGACCCCTTAAGAGCCCCTGCTCTATCTACAGTCTTTCTCTTTCCCACCCACACACGCCTACACACACACACGCACACCTACTTTATTTTTGGCTGAACCATTTAAAAGTTGCTGACATCTTGACACCTCACACTTAAATATTTCCATGTGACTATCCTAAAAATTATATTCTCCTATAGAACCATACGTGACATCATCTACAGACTACTGTCCATATTCAAATTTCCCCCATTATAGCGCTAATGTTTTATAACACTCCCTCCCCCCATTCCAGATCCAGAATCTAATCTAATAACCCACATCTGGCTATGTCTCTTTAGCCTCCTTTTATCGGGCACACCACCCCACCCACCTGCCTTTCCTTTGTATAATACTGACTCCCTTGAAGAATTCAGGCCAATTGTTTCATAAACTCCTACATTTTGGATTTGTTTCCTTATAATTAGACTCAGATGAAACATTTTTAGCAAGCATGCTGCTTGGTGGTGATGTGAACTGCTGATTGAATCACATCAGGTGGCACATGATGGCAAGTTGCTCTACTACTGGTGATGCTAATTCTTATCATTTGATTACGTGATGGCTTCCCAATTGCTCCACTGTAAAAGTACCTTGTCCCTTGGTAATTAAAACAACACTGTGAGAGGATACTTCTGGTTGACCTGGACTAGCCCAGTTTTTGGAAACCACAGACAATCCTTGCCTGATTAATATACCAGGAGTTGCACAATTGTGATTTTCTCTATCATTATTCCTACAGGTATTAGCTGGCATTCCCTTGTTAACAACTTTTCCTTAAGTTCTTTAGTTCTCTGTGTCCTCCTCTTTCTTTTTACCTTTTTATTATTACTATGGACTCATAGGATTTTGTTTCATTTTATTAATCCAACACATCATAAACTATTACTGCTTGTTCTTTTGGTGCTCAAAGTTTCCCAGAGGAAGCCATTTCAATGGGGCTTTTTTGTCTTGTGAAATGATCCCCATGGACTTGGAGCCAATTTTTGCTTTCTGATACAAGATGTTCCAGGCTCACCTTGTGCTTTTCTGTACACTTATTTTTAAAATGGACACGGATAATCCCTGTATAATGAAGTAGATTTTAAAAATTAAATATGTCCCCCTAGATTTTTGGCCAAGTCGGCACTCAAGGGGAATGAAAATGATGATT
>JAQZBX010070822.1:0-15346 GCA_029593785.1 Cabassous unicinctus
CTATACTCTGTATTATTTCATAAATATATTGCATCCGCATGAACACATCCCACAAGAATAATGTTTTGTTTTTTTTAGAATTTTCAATTCAAGCTTATGGGCCCTTTGAGCCCCCATGGACCCCTGGTTAAAAACCCCTGCCTTATAGAATGGCCACTATAAAACAAAAAAAAAAACAAAAACAAAAACAAAAACAGAATGACAAATGCTACAGGATGTGGAGAAATAGGAACACACCTTTACTCTTGTTGAAAATGTAGAATGGTGCAGCCCCTGTGGAGGTCAATTTGGCATTTTCTCAGGAAGCTAAATATAGAAATGCCATATGATCTGGCAATCCTGGTACTAGGAAAATATCAAGATTAACAAGCACGGGAGAAAACTGGCATATTCAAACTGATGTTTAAAGCAGCATTATTCACAATTGCAAAAAGACGGAAAGAACCTAAGTGTCCATCAACCAATAAATGGATAAACAAAATGTAATACATACATGTGATGGAATACTATTCAGCTACAAGAAGAAATGAAATAGTAATGCATGTAACAGCATGGGTGAACCTTGAGGACATTATGCTGAGTAAAATAAGCCAGACACAAAAAGAGAAATATTATATGGTCTCAATAATATGAATTAAATACAATAAGTAAACTCATTGTTAAAACCTAAAGTATAGGTTACTGGGAGTTTCAATAAGGGTTGAGAAGGAGAAGCTGATGCTTATTAACTGATGAATTTTTAAAAAGGTGATTATAAATGCTGAAAAATGGATAAGGATGATGGTAACACTTTATAGTGAGTATAATTAATACCATTGATACATAAATGTGATAATCGCTGAAACAGGTAGTCGAGGGTTGTAATTTTCAATAGAATGAAAGCTATGGTATAAAAATTGGGACCGTATAATATAATAACTCAGTAGTAATTAAGAAATGTGGTTAATAGTACAAATACAAGAATGTTCTTCCATGATTCATAAAAGAAACTATGTCTCTAATACAAAGTGTTAAAAATAAGGTAATATATGGTAAAATTTCAACTAATGGAACCTCTGGTCTACAGTTAGCAGTAATATTGTAATGATTTTTCATCAACTGCAATAAAGGGCCTATAATATTTTCACATTATTTCCTCAGTTGTAACAAAAGTGTCATGCTGGTACAAAGTGTCTACAATACCAGTGTATTTGGGAATGTTACATTTTTTGCTGGACTTTTTTGTAAACCTACAACTTTTCAAATTAAAAAACAAACAAACATAAGACTGTATAACACAGAGAACACTTTATGGATGATGATTCTGGTTAAAAGTACAAATATAAAAATGCTCTTTCATGAACTAGAACAATTGTGTGACATTATTACAAGAGTAGGGATGTATAAGGGGAAAATACAACTAATGCAAACTATGGACTGTAGTTTAAAGTAATATTTTAATATTCGTTCATCAATTATGACAAAGTTACGACTCCAATGCTAAATATCAATAATGGGGGTGGGGAAATGTATTATTTTTTTCTTTTGGGGGTAATGAATATGTTCTGGAATATTTTTGTGATGATGAAATTATACCTCTGATTTTAATGAAAGCTATTGATTGTACAGTCTGTATAGATTGTATGATGTGTCAATATAAAATACTTAATAAAAAAAGGACACTAAGGACACCACAGAGAAAGGTACTTAATACCACACAACTACCACTTTGCATAATTGTCCTGACTAGCCTTAATGTATCAAATTTGGACACCCATGCCATAATGCTGCATTTCCAGTCAGAAAAGTTGTTATTTGTGAGGTGGAAGAAAAAGTTATGAAAAGAGAGAGGAGTAGTGCAACTTCCAGGATTCTGGGGTGTTTACATTAAGATAATTTCTATAATTATGGGTTAGAGTCTGAATGTGATTTGGAAAATAGTAAATTTTTCCTTTTAAAAAATATTTATCTAGAATATAGATTAAATTTAGAGTATACAACTTCCTTCAGCAAAGTGATCAAATATCCATTGATATTTATTTATTCCTTGGCTTTACAAACAAACAATTGAATAAAACTTGGGTATGATTTCTGAAATATATTAATTTTAACTTTATAAACATTTCTTCTAACAAAAGTGCAAGTTTCCCTCAGTTCCAAAACTCATAAAAAAACATTCATCATTTTAATTCAACTCTTTAGTGGATATATAATATCTAACAGCAAATATATCTCAGTATTCTTGGTATTTAGTCCTAATAAAATTTTAATATTATCCAAAAAAGCAATTCTATATATTGCATTCTGCCAAGTTTTATGTCTCCACATGTTATATCCCCTTTTAAATATATATAACTAATTAAAAAATTCACAACCTAATCACAACCATTTTGATGTGCTTTCACTGAAGATTTTCAGTTCTGGAGAAAATACAATTTTTAAAATTTTATCATTTCACAAATACTACTTATGTTAAATTCATTTGAATTTATGTCATTAGAATGCATAAAGAAAATTAATACAACATAAAAAGGACACAGCCTCAGACCTGCTCTTATAGAAACACATATAAGACAGAAGTAAGGCAAGATATTAAAAAGCCAATATGTATGTTTCAGTAAGTAGTGCTTGGAGAATTGGATAATCATATTGGATAAAATCAAATTTCACTCTATCGCTGTACACAAATGATGAAGATTAAAGTAGAAAATATGAAAGTCAAAATTCTCATAATTTTAGATGCTAATGAAGCAGAATTTTCTCATGATATGAGGATAGATAAACTTTTCTTATACAAGATACAACTCATAAATCACAATGTAAAAGATTGATAAAATTGAGAGTGTGGAATACAAATCAGGATGAATGTCTCTTTCACACAAAATGTAGACAGAATTTCATGAGAGGATTTTAAGTTAATTTAATGTACATTAAATTTAAAATCACAGTGACATATGTCTAGAAATGTACACACACATACATACACTCTATATATTAGAAACATTTTAAATATCTGACAATACAAAGCATTGATGAGAAAAGTGAGGAAGGAAGACTCTCAAAAATTGCAGATGTGAGCACGAATTGTACTACCAGTTTAGAAAAAATGTGCCATTGCATATTTTGGCTAAATCTATGTTATACTTGAGTGAGCCTCAATTTATCAGTACAGATATACACCTTACTAAGGATTTGTGTCAATATCCTTATTCAGTACAGCTCTTCACTTTGGAGTACAAATTGATGGAGGAAGGCCAACCCAAATATCAAACAGAAAACTTTCTTTGGCAAGCTTAATCCAAATCTTAAATCCACACTCTTTCTTTCAACTTTGTCATTAATCTTGCCTTTGCAAGCTACAAGGTCAAGACTTATGTCAATTGGGTATTGGACCAATAATCTCTTAAAGGGTGGAAGCCTAAAGTATTACGGTAATAAAAAATGACCTTAGAATACTCTATTAAAAATACTTACGTAGCCAATGCTCAATGGGCATTCACTTTTTAAAATATAGTTTTTATTTATTTCCTTAAAAAAAAAAGTTCCTTAGATTACATAAAATGCTCCATAAAAAAATATAAGGGATACCCATATGCCCCACTCCCCACATCTCCCACTTTTCTTCACATTAACAAATTCTTTCATTAGTATGGTACTTATGGGCATCATTTTTAACAATAATATAATTTTTGTTATTATTCACTACTGAGATTAGGGATCATAAATTAATTTAGCTTTAAAGGCAGAAAAGTGATTATATATATATGGAAAGGGAATAAGTTTGCTGCTACATATTCTATTTAATCCTTAAAAAATTGCATCACCTCATCTATTAACTTTTCCAAGATTATAGCTTTGTATTTCATACTATGTAGAATTAATGTGCATCAGTACTATGCTTCTGGTACAACATTCCACCTTCTTAACAACTCAGTATTTAAGAGCCAACTTCTTGTGAGCTCTTGGCCCTACTGAAGACTTAATGCCCAAACCTCGTATGGAAAATGACTATCATGCCAGAGATGTCCTCTTGATTGAGTTCCATGTATCCACTAGTTTGCCAATGGATTTTGTGTTTCCTGCTCTAATAAATTTAATCTCTACATTTCCTAATTTCTAGAAAATAGGTGAACATTATATTTCCAACCTGGGAAACAGAGATCAACCAAACCCGACTGATGACTCTAACATGTTAATGTAGGGAAAAGTGGGAAAATAAGGACTTTGTGACAAGTGTAAAGGTTGTGGAATTCTCAGTACTAGGAACAGTATTTTTCTGAGGGTGAAATAATCAAAATCTAAACATGTTCCACCCATCTTCTTTTCTGTAACCACTAAAAATCTTTTTTTGGTATGTAATGTAAGCATGTTCATTTAGTATACTTCATTAAAATCTTCAATATTCATTTAGTCCAAGATAAATTCATTAAACTTTTATCCTGAAAATGTATAATAGAAATAATAGGGAAGAAAACTTTAAAAAGTTGTGAACATCCATGCTGAAGACAATGTAAACACACTCATGAATTGATCTTAATACATTTTGGAACACAATATACAGAAACTGGCATCAATTGACTGGGAGAGGAAGACTTACATGGTATTATATATAGAAACAGAAAGAGAGTTTGAGGTTGGGTGATTTAAAAATCAGAAATATGGAGCCTATGGGTGAGGGAAAGAATATGTAATTCAGAAACCTAATACATTTACTTATGCTTTCATTAAAGAAACTTAACTCTTAGCTTTATCATTTAACACAAGGCGTACTCAGCAGGCAGCCATGGGCAGGCCTGAAAATATCTGTCTCTGGTTGGCTCCCTATTGAACTAGAAATTGAGTATTTTGTTAGAAGGAAACCATGGAGAGCTTTTGTGGATTAAGCCAGATCTGGATAGGTCCTGCCAAGTGCAAATGGCAAATTCTTGCCAATTCCACACTTACACATCATTAAAGCATAGCTCTGTAGCCAGGTAGCTCCCACGTACAAAAATACTAATAGCTTTCAAATAGCTCCTTCACAATTTTGAGCAGGTACCTAGGGTGAACAAATACTGCTCAGTATTAAAAGAAATCCTGAATTTGAAAATAAAAGAATGTAAACAATTTTAAATGTTGCAAATATAATCAGGCAATTAATGAGTCTGTGGAGCATTTAAAACATCTTATAAATATACTTAAAGTGTAGAAGGATGTTTTGAGTCTGTGTTTTGCTATGAGAAAAAGAAATCTCAGATTAAATTTGATTAGACTGCTAATGCTGCTAATGTAAATTACATATATGTACATAACTTCAAGCATTTGAAAGCATATTTGAAGAACATTTATTATAATATGGAACTAAAATACCAAAATATTGTATATATGAATGAAATATATAATCTCTCTAATTTGAGATAGAAATGAAATCAATGACTACATTTATTTTCTAGATCTAGGAAAAATTCTTGATGAAAAATCTCAAATTCCAAGACAAATAGCCTACCTCATTCCAACAAAATAAATAAAATACATACTCAGAAATCTCAATGCCAAATACTAAAAATCTATAAAATTCAATATCACACTACAGAAAAAAAAAAAATCAGGGAAGGTCCTAAATATAACTCCTGGCTTCATAAGTGTCACACTTGCCTGTAATGTTGGCAGTGATATCTTTTCCTAAGAAACAGCTGTACAGATGACCCAGGTATGAAAAAAAAAACAATTTTAAACTGCATTACGAAGTTCTCAATTATTGCAATATTGAAAAAATATATAATATAAAGTTATAGTTTTGAAATTGGAGAAATATTAAAAATTAGACTTATACTAAGATTATTATTTTTGGAAAATGTAAGACTTGTATTAATGAAATACTTGCTTCTATATTGAATAAAAAGTACTGAGACATAATAAGCCTGGAAGGTCCATTGTAACAACTGCAGATAAAAGACTGAATAAGGATAATTTCATTAAGGCAGAACATTCTCTAGATATGGATTTTAAAGTAGAAAGCCAGCCTTACAGTTATAGAATTACAAGATAATAAAAGGTTAATTTATTTTAGCTTCAAATGCTGGCTCAGATTTTGGGAAAGAATGACAAAACCCTTTCAATCTTGAGAAGATAAGTTTGAAAATCCTATTTGTGGGAAAAGTGTATCAAATGGTATAAGCATTGTGGTGTACTGGGAGAAAAATCTCATACCATTTATTACTACACATCACCCCACTGATTCCTTGCTCTTTATCATGAAGGAAGCTTAAACAAATTGAGCTTAGCATGCATCTTTTCATTAAGAACTCAGGAAGAGAACAAAAGCTTCCCAATAATAACTGAGTTGAAGGGCAGGGAGGGTTTTAATGGTATACCTATTCAATGAGGGAAGCAGCTCTCTCTGTTTACCAACTTAAACTTTTCCTCATTGTGTAGTTGTGACTCAGTTCTATTATTTTATTAGGAAGCCACAGGACAACAGTTAATGCAAGAAAATAAATTTAAGCAGTAGATTTCTCTGACCATATTATCTTCCAGGATGTCAGTATCCAGTAACTTGAAGTTCTCTCAAAGATATAGGTACCTGTCAAGATATTCCAATAAAGATATGGTATTCTACATATGATGACATTCTTTATTTTTAATTTAAAATTATCTCAAATATTAAAAGACATATTACAATGTGGAATTTGTTTGGTAATTGGTATGAAAAACTTTCACATAAGTATATAAAATTCACTAGCTTACATTTATCCAACTAAACTGGATAATTTTAAGAAAAAATATCAAGTATAAATTCAACTTCTTTGGAATTCATTTTTAAGAATTTTTAAATTTGTAAATTCCCTGTTTGGGAACTAAACACATCTGTTGAAAATTCTGCCTATGATAATGTTAAAATCTCATCCACAGACTATAGATGATAGGGTTTATGAATGCAGCAGCATGGAGTAAAACACAGTGTGAGGAGAGTTTTAGGAGAAACTTTATTTGCAATGGGACCTAAGACAGCAGTCACCCCAGAAGTTACAAACAAAATGAGAATTGACAACTCTGGGGTACATGTGTGTAAGACTTTGTTCAAGGCTTTGTAACAGGCTTCCACAGAACTCAATCTAAATGCATTTGAAAATGTATAAATATGTGACATAAACAAAAAGGCAGAATATACTAAGACAATGCAAGCACTCATAGCCAGGACAAAAGCCTCAGAAAATCTAACGTTTGAAGGGGATATCTGAATTACAGAAATATTGGTCGATCACATCTGACTCTAAGATGGGAAACCTGAATATTGTCCCAGGATGATGGACAGGCATCTAATAAATAATGACCAACAGGCATCTAATAATCCACAGTCTCTGTTTCCATGGAAATACAGAACTCAAAAGAAGATCCTGTTGAGCAAAATACATGCCAAAAAAATTCTACCTGAGGTTTCCTGAACTTTTGAAAATATAATTTAATGGAATTTATATATCAACATTTCTCAAATTTTTGCTGTGCTTTTTCCAATCCTTTACACTCTTAACAATAATGAAGACAGAATGAATCTTCTATTAAGTGGCATATATATATATATATATAATATATATATATATAATTACCATATTTAATTTATTAAACCCAATGAATCCTGTATATGTTAATATATTGTCCAAAATATGTTCGTTTTTAAAACCAGGTCATAGTAAGACACTGTTTTGGACTTTTGAAAATCTCTTTAAACTGAGTATCTTAAGAAACAGCTTAAATTTCCTACCTGTGTCTTTATTCATTCTTTGGAGAAAAGAGAGCCTCACACAGACGTATTGTCATAAAATGAAAGGAGTATTAGTATTAGTATTAGTATTAGGAGTATTAGGTACTCATTAATGCTTCCTCATAATATTGAAATTCTACAAAAATTCTACAAGTGTTTACTTATAAAGTGTACTCACAGTTTATAATCTGAAAACATACAAAGAACTTTCATATTATGTTAAATTTAATAAAAACATTAATCATTGAAATAAAAACATTAATGTTTTCAGTCATGCATGATTTTGTAATACTATATATTGCACACTTAGAAATATTGATTTACATATTTGGTGAACTTTCAAATATGAAATATTTCTTACACAATAAAAATATGAAAAACATTCATTTATTTCACTAACTATTCTAAAGGAGAAATATTTCATTACTGGAAGGTTCCCAAGGTTATGTGGAGGACAATTTTCTAAAATTCTAATTTCACTGAAACCAAATTTTATCATTTGCAACAATTTTTTTTTAATTTTAAATTGCCATTTATTTTCACAGATGGAGAATGTCTTTCAGTAAACTAGTATTTCATTACTGATTTTGGTACTTGATTTCATTCTTTTTAATTCCTTATATATCTAATTAGAACTTAATTATTCTGGTAGATCTTCTAAAGAAAATAAACCTTTTTCTGTTTCTTACTTTTTACTTTTATTTATCATTTATTTATACTATTCAACTTACTGGAAGATCACTTTCATTTCCTGGTTTCTTCAGTTACAAATGATGGTCTTTGACTTTAGACTTTCCTCCTTTTCTAATAAAGACACGTAAAATTTTAAACTTTTCTGTGCACACTGCTTTTTAAAATTCTACCAGTTTTTATGTGTTATATTTTCATGTCATTCAATTCAAAATATTTTTGAACATCAATTGTGACTTTTTTGACTTAAAAATAGCTTAAGTATAAGCTGTAATTTAAAATTTCTATTGTATTGATTCCTAATTTAATTCCATACTGGTCAGAGAGCGTATTGTAGAAAATTAAGTCCTTTTAAATTCATGAAGAAGTGATTCATGATTCAGTATGTGGTTCAATTCATATATTCTCAAGGGAAAGGTAATTACAAACACAATGACATATTACTTTAAAACTCAGAATATCAAAAATTAACAAGTCTGGCCACACACAATGATGGTGATTATGTTCAACCTAACTTTTCATGCATTTTATAAACTTTTGGCTACAAATGTTACAACATTTTATAAAGGGTCGAGTAGTTTCTAATAAAATTAAATAGCTCCTGTGATCTTGTCTTTATTAGGTACACAAGAGAACTAAGTACAATTATCCAATAGAAATTCATAGGATAATATTCACAGCTGCTTTCTTCACACTAAATAAAAAGTGGTAAATGTGCAGATGTCCAACCAAGAGGAAAGGATAAACATCTATGAATATTTATACATAATAATATTATTAAAATTTTAAACAGGGACTATGAATTAAGCCCAACAATGTGAATGAATCTGAAAATATTCATTCATTAGAGTTTTAAAATGCCTTACACAAAGGAGGGGCTATTTGATGATATCATTTATAAAAAAGTTTAAAAAGAAGAAAAAATAATCCAATGTCATATAAATGAATAGATTAGATATTGTGTGTTGGTAAGGAGGGCAGCATGAAGATTTTTTTAGGAAAGCCCAAGGGAACATTCTGGATGATGGTAATATGCTTTATTGCACCATTTGAATCTTTTTTTTTTTTTACAATTGTCTTTTTTATGGAAATGTTCATAACGCCTTTATTTATAAGAGTCAAAAGCTGGAAACATGAAAACGTCAACCCCCCCCAACCCCAAATCCCCCTCTGGTAAAGCAAAACACAAACTGTGGTCCATCCAGAGTAGAGCACCTCCAAGCAATCAAAGGGATGAACTACTGATCCTGGCAACATATACAGGAGATCCCTAAAGAAACTCGGCTGAGGAAGTCAGCCAGACACAAAACATAGGAACTGTGTGACCCCACGAAGCCCTGAAGAGAGGAACCTCATCCGTGGTTGCAGACCGCAGCAAGTGGATGGCTTGTGGGCTGCCTGAGCTCATGGAGCTGCTCTTTCCCTCGCCATGCGGGAGACTCCTGGGTACATACTGGCCAAGCCTCAGGATCTGCACCCTACAGCGGATGTGTCATGTCGCACAGAAATGACAAGTCTGCGAATCTGAGGCCTGGGTCCCACTGGGGATGGGGGAGAAGCCCACACAGAGCGCCCACGGAGGCGCTGTTCACGCGGTCTCCCCAGCCCGGGCCTCCCTGGTCCGGCCCCGCAGGGGTCCTTGCTGCGCCCAGCGCCCTCAGGCCAGAAGCCCAGCTTGCTGGGGCAGCTCCACCTGACTAAGCTCTGGCAACCACAGCCACTCCCAGACGAGGCACCAGGTGGGCCACCTTCTCACCAAACCTCGGCACTTGCTTTCCGACCCCAAACGCTGACCCTCTCCCTCCCCCGCTGGGGGCCAAATGTTCCAGACATGTTGGTGTACTGGAAAAAGGAGGCGGGACAGTGGTAGGGCCTCGTCCCGGGGTCTCCAGACAGGAACGGGACTCATGGCCTGAATGCCCAAGACAGGACTCAAGAGCAAGGCCTGGGCGGGTCTCCGAGGCCCAGGGAGTCCTGCGGTGCAGGCGCCAGCAGGGGACCAAGGCACCCACGCCCAGACCTCACCCACCCAGGACTCGGGCCTCATCCCAGGAGCGGACCGAGAGTGGGGTGCCCTCTACACCCGGAGACCCCCCACGAGGAAGGAGGAAACATCATCCTGTGGATTCCCTCTTCACGCCGATTTGGCAATTTCCCTGCACAGGGTAAAATGAAATAAATACTCAGCAGAGCTTGGCGGGTTTAAAGCCCACATCATCCGCCCTCTGCCTCCATTGTGAGCAGAGATAAAGGGACACTCTGATAGCACCGGACACAAGATGGACCTCCGCGGCCATATCTCAGCATCTCCGGGACCGCACGCGGTATCTGCCCACTGCGGAAAGACGAATAAAAACTTTTCCTGATTCAAGCAATGGAAGAAATTGTAACAATGAGGTGGAGACGGTGGCCAATGGACATTTTCGGGGCAGGGAGGGGAGGGGCAGTTGAAATACAGGGGCTTTTTCGGGACTTGGGGGTTGTCATGAGTGGCGTTGCGGCAACAGATGTAGGCCATTTTGCATCAGCATATACGACGTAGAACTGTGTGGGAGAGAGGGTGGTCTATGATGTAAAATGCGGTCTTTGCTTGGTGGCAAGGCTCCAGGATGTGTATATCCATTGCAGGTGATGTGTCACACTGAGGAAGGATGTTGGTGTGGGATGTTGTGGGAGGTGTGGGAGGTGGGGAACATGGGAATCCCTGTAATTTCTGAGTAATAATTAGGTAATCTAAGCACCTTAAAAAATATGTATATATACATATACATATATATACATAAAATAACATTTATGTAAGCAAATGCCCATATATGCATATGCATTTACATATCATTTTACAAATATTGGTATGTATTGTGAAAAAATTTGATTTTTACTAACAATAAAAAAAAAAAAAAACTTTTCATGAGTACTTGGCAATTACATTCCCTTACAAGGGTCTGTGCTCCTCGTCCCTGTCTGCTCCTGTAAAATGCTCATCAGTTAGCAGGTCCTCATGGCACGTGCCACAGCAGGATCTCAGTAGACACTGCACGGCCCGCAGACCACCCCTCAAATACCGGGCATGGCCCCGCAGGCAGCCCTGCAGCTCTTACACGGGCTCTACCCATGCCATGGCCGCCCCGGGCCGGGCCGCCGCTCCTCTGAGCACACGAAGGAGGTGGTGGGGGTCGACTCAGCTCCAGGCAGGAGGAGGTGAGGAGAGAGCACAGTGGCCGCCCTCGGTGCCGGCCCTGCCCCAGAGTCAGAGGAGAGCGAGTCTGCCCAGGACGCACCCTCCCCGCCGGCCCCACTGCTGGGATGCGACAGAGGCTGCTTCTAAACCGGGCCCCCAGTCACTGCAAAGCTCACCTACTGGACCCCGGCAGAGGGGGCTGCACAGGCTTGCCGCCAGCCCCTAGGGCCCGCCCGGCCACCACAGTGCCAACACTCAGCCCCCCACTGCTCAAAATCCTGGACGTGCCCCTAGCCTCCAGGCCGGCAGAAGTGGGATTCTGCCAGCTTAGCCTCCACGGGGTCCCATTTTTCGGATATGGATATCCAGTTCTCCAAGCACCATTTGTTGAAGAGGCCTTCTCTCCCAACTGAGGGGGCTTGGTGGGCTTGTCAAATATCAGATGACTGTATATGCGAGGATCTATATCAGAACTCTTGCTTATTTTAATCAACATGATGTCTTCAAATTCCTGCATTTTGTTGCATGTATCAGTATTTAATTCCTTTTTGTGATGGAATAATATTACTTTTTATGTATTTATGGCCTTTTTCTTATACATTTATGTGATGATGAACATTTGGGTTGCTTCCATTTTTGCCAGTTTTAAATAGTGCCACTGTAAACATTAATGTGAAAATATCTGATGAAGTCCTTGATTTCAATTTTTAGGGTATTCGCCTGAAAGTGGCATTACCAGTTGATAAATCTAATTTTCATTTCCACAGCAGGTGCACCAGCATCCTTTCACTTTCTCACCAACAATAAATAAGTGTACAATTTCTCCACATCATCTTCAACACTTGTTAATTTCCGTTTTTCATAGTAAGCATTCTAGTATGTATGAAATTTTATCTCATTGTTTGTGTGATTTGCATTTTCCTAATGATATTGAGGTTTTGCATCTTTTCGTGTGCTTATTGAGCATTTATCTATTTTCTTTGGAAAAAATCTATTCAAAGTTTGTTCCTTAATTTAATTGGGTTTTATGTGTTTCTGCTTTTGAGTTTTAAGATTTCTTTATACAATCTTGGTAATAAAACCTTTGATAAATAATTTCTAAAATATTTTTACCATTCTGTAGGTTTTCCTCTACATTCATAATAAAGTACTTTGATAAACATTTTTCTTAATTTTGCTGAATTCCCATTTATCTTTTTTATTCTTTTGCATTTAGTTTTTGGTATAAATGTAAAGGTTTCCCTATATTTCTCTCTAAGAATTTGTCTTAGTTTTCTGCCTGCTAAAGCAAATATTATAAAATGATTTGGATTAAACAGCAAGAGTTTATTTGTTCACAGTTTTGAGGCTGGCATAAGTCCAAAATCAAGGCATTCGAAAGTTGATTCTTTCTCCCCAAACACTGGGGTGTTCTTGTTCTGGCTGCAATGATCCTTCACCTTGACTCTTCTGTCACATGGCAATGCACATGGTGTGGCTGTCCTCCATTCTATTCATGGTCTCATTGATTTCCATCCTCTACATGGCCTTTCTCTGTATATCTGAATTTCATTCTGCTTATAAAAGATGGAAATAATTGTATTACAGCCCTAACTTATTCAGTAAGCTACACCTTAACTAAAAGACCTATTTAAAATGGATTTACAACTGCAGAAATGGATTAATGTTAAAAAAAAAATAAGCATTTGGTGTACATAATTCAATCTCCAAGAGATTTTACAGTTTTAGTTCTTATATTTAGGTATTTGTTCCATTGTGAATGAATATTTGTATGTGGTTAGAGTTAGAGTTCCACATTCATTCTTTGCATATAGCTAGCCAATTTTCCCAATACCGTAAATTGAAGACTATTCTTTAAAATTTTTGGTCATAGACATGAAGGTTTATTTTGAACTTCCATTTAATTCTAATAGTCTATATGTCTGCCCTTTTACCAGTGTAGTGATATTTTGAGTACTGTAGTCTTACAGTAAATTTTAAATTGGGAACTGTTAGTGCTCTAAAATCATTCTTATTCTTCAAGATGTTTTTGGTCATTCGAGCCCTATACCCCCAATGTAAATTTGTTTATAGGCTTTTCCATTTGTGTGAAGATATCTGATGGTATTTTGATTTGGATTGCATTGAATTTCTAAATAGCTTTGGATAGAATTGGCACCTTAACAAAATTCAGTCTTCAAATACATGAACATAGAATATTCTTTTATTTATTTGGGTCTGTATAGAACACATCTTATCATATATATCCCAATTTCACTTCTTCTTACAACAGCATAGTTATTCCATTGTACATTATACCACATTTTGTTTATCCATCCATTCGTTGATGGATACTTGGGTTTTTTCTATCTTTTGGCAATAGTGAAAAATGCATCTATAAACTATGTTTGCAAATGTCCCTTTCTGACATTATTTTCAGTTCTTCTTGATATATTCCTACTACAGGGATTGCTGGATCATATAGCATTTCTATATTTAGCTTCCAGAAGAACTGTCAAACTGTCCTTCACAGAGGCTGCAGCATTCTACATTCCTACCAACAGTGAAGGAGTGTTCATATTTCTCCACATACTCACTGGACTTGTTGTTTTCTATTTTTTTTTTTAATAATGACCATTTTATGAAGCATGAGATGATATCTTATTGTAGTTTGGATTTGTATTTTCCTAATAGCTAGTGATACTTAATATTTTTTCATGTACTTTTTCACTATTTGTCATTCATCTTGAGAGAAATGCCTATGTAAGTATTTTGCCCATCTTTTAATTGGATTGCTTGCTCTTTTATTTTTGAGTGGTATGTTCTTTTTAACATAGCATGGAAATCAAGCCATAACTTATAGGTTATTTGATTCCAAACATTTTCTCCTATTGAGCATTTTGCCATATCACTTTCTTGACGTAGTCCTTTGAAGCACAAATGTGTGTATGTTTGAAGACGTCCCAATTTTTCATGTTTTCTCTCATTGCAGGTGCTTTCAGCATAAAGTTTAAGAAATGCCCACCTACCACCAGGTCTTCAGGTGTTTTTCTACATTGTTTTCTAGGAGTTTTTGTATTCTCACTGTTATGCTTAGGTCTTTTATCCATTTTGATTTAATTTTTGTATAAGATGTGAGCTAAGGGTCCTCTCTCTTTCTCTAAGCTATAGATATTTGTTTCTTCAAGTACCATTCATTGAATAAACTGTCCTACCCCAGCGGGGTACGTTTGACAGTCTTGTCAGAAAACACTTGACCATGGACGTGAGGGTTTGATTCTGAACCATCAATTTGATTCCATTGGTCTATGTGTCTATCTTTATGCCAGTACCATACTGTTTTTTTTTCTTTTTACCACTGTAGCTACGTAATATGATTTAAAATCTGTAAGAGATTTCTCCAACATCATGTATCTTTTTAAAAAAATATTCCCAGCTATTTGTGGCTCCTTACCCTTCCAAATAAATTTGATAAATGCTTTTTTTCCATTTCTTTTAAAAAAATCTGTTCTGGGAGGATTGTGGGAAGATGGCATTGGAACAACAGGCAAGACTCAATGCTCTGATATCAACAATGGAGAAAGAGCCAAAATCTGTCTCAGGGAACTGCTTTGGGGGTCAGCAGACCAGGACAGTGTTACACAACTCCCAGGAGGGTGAGGGACAGAGAGATGAAGACACCCCCCCCCAAAAAAGAAAACAAATATGAGTTAGCAAACCCCCATGGTGAACAGAAAGGGCTACCCCAACCCCCAAGATATTAAGCTGGGGTAAAACCC
>JAQZBX010070823.1:0-15343 GCA_029593785.1 Cabassous unicinctus
TGGGGTACTCCTTTCACTTTTTCCTTCTGCAAGTTCTCTACTGGGGTTCTATTAAAGTCTCTGTCAACTAGTTCCAGGCCTGTTCACAGGTGAGTTGCAATATCAAACTGTTCACGGTATTTTTTTTTTTTTTAAAGATTTATTTATTTTATTTTATTTATCCCCCCCTTGCTGCTTGTGCTGCTGTGTCCATTCGCTGCGTGTCTTCTCTGTGTCTGCTTATCTCCCCCTTGCTGTGAGGTCTTGCCGCATCAGCCCACGGCGCCGCGCGAGCCAGCCTGCCCTCACAAGGAGGCGCCGGGAAGCGAACCTGTTCACGGTATTTTTTATCAAAAAAGAACACATGCTTGTTCTGTTGTTTCCCTTGGTAATCCAGCAGATGGAGCTCTGATTTTAGTCTTTCTATTTTCTTAGCGTCTGCAATGCTTTTCATTTCTATATATTTCACATCCTGAATTTTCATCAGTTTTAGTGGTTCAGGAGTTCCTTCTTAGACTCCTTAATGACTTGAATTCCATCCTGGAGCTGAACCTGAAACATATTATAGTGGAAGTCATCTGGATTTTTCTCAAGGGCATTCTTCCTGAAAGCTTTGAGATATTCCTGATTTTTTTTTTTTTGGTAGTCATCTGCATGAAGTTTGCAAACTTTCTTTTTCTCCAGCAGGCCCAGATGTTTTCAAAAGCCCAACTGGCTTCACTTTTGGTATTCCCACTGCCAGGACTTAGCCACTTTCTAAAGGCCATCTCCATGTCTGCTCATGGCCGAGAAAAACACTATAAATCATGCTGATTCCATTTGACCTAAGTTACTTTTATTACAATGTTACTAAAATGTATACAAATATAAAATTAGCTAAAAACTCCTTCTAAAATTTTGACACCAAAACCAGATATATAATTTAAAAGCATGTAAAAATTTAACTATAAGAAAAATAATATTCAAAATAATTCCATATGATTAAGAATGTTGTACTCCAGAAACTAGATCATCAGTGTTGGAGAAAGATGAGCTTCAGGTCAGGCTTGGTATTTAATAACTTTTTGCATGCATGTTGGTTTCAGTAATTCAGATATTGGTTGTTAGTAAAAGTATTTTTTTACTTATGTCAAGGCTTTGATTGCTGGTTCACAATAAATAGACCTCATATTTTTTTGAAATGCTGCCATAAAACAATATTCAAGTTTCAATTTTAAGTGTTTGATAACTTAAAATACTGTCCTATTTGCTTGCAAAGAAGGTTATTATGGCAGCATTATTAAATTTGCACCAAATAAACCCTGATTGCCAAAAGCAGGCCTCTATTCTTGCATCTGCCATGCTTACAGTGAATGAGTGATGACAGTTTGGTTTGTTCAAAATTAGAATCTGTAGAGGGCTTCTGCAATTTGAGAGTGCCCATCCAAAAACAGATTTTGAGTTTGATGTGCACCCATGTTCTTGTGCCCTCTAATGGCTCAAGTAGCCCATCACATTTCTGTTTCTAATTATGGAGATACCTTTGTTAGTCCATCAGTCTCCTAAATCATTTGACCTTCACCTATTGAAAATTAAATTCATAAAAGAAGTGAAAATGCAGACATGGAAATTGTGTGATGCTTCTTGGAATGAGTGTTCTTTTATATTAGCTGTTGCAGTGGAAAAACTTAGATGATGAGAAACTCAAGTGGCACTCAGAGAGAAGGAGGAACAAAGTTTTTATTATGTGCATGGATAGAGGAGAATCCAGTCTCCAAAATCTGAGCCCTGAGTTGTGACTTTCATGAGTTTATATAGGTACTTTTTGTGGGCAAATTCTTAAGCAAGCAGGCAAGTGGGGGTTAAAAATCAAAAGGTGTGAGTTCAGGTTTTCTTCCTAAAGCAGAGGGCTTTTAGGGGGGAAAGGAGTCATTGTCTATTTAAAGTTGTAAATTCCTGTTGAAAGGGGCAGGCTCTGAGTGCTTATCTTCCTAAAGATGTGGATTCCATGGAGAAAGGGAGGAGGGGAGAAAGGGATGAGGGGTGCTTATCTTCCTAAGGCTGTGGGTTTCCACCAATGAAGAGGAATGGGCTGCAGCACCTTCTTCATCATTCCCCCTTTTGATGCTGTTATAATTACTTATGGGGCATCATCTGCTAACATGGGGATTTTTTTATAGTCCTCAAGGGCTGATATTTAACATGAGGCATTACTTGGTATTTCAAAGTGTTTAGGTGGGAAGTGATGTATTGTGCTTGGTACCATAGAACACATGGCCCAAAAGTTAAAAGGAAGAAGACTGAGGCTATTACTGATATGAATGGCAAAATCCAGGAAAGGAGATACTGGAAGTAGTTCCTGTTGGTAGACGCCTGGTATACATGGTTTAAGCAGTCTTTGGCTCATTTTTTTTAGCAGGGCTACCTTTCCCTAACTATCCTTGATGAATTTGCATAGAAACAGCATTCTTCCCCCAGGGCCTTGCAGATTCCCCATGAACCTGTGGTGGGCATGTCTAATCCTCACCTGTTTTGTAAAACTACTTCTGCCAATGAGTCTATCTGGTTTTACAACCCATTGAAAGCCCCTGATATTTCTTCAAGGTCATTTGATGTTTCCCATGCTAAGTTTTGTATACCTTTCTGACCAACTGCAAGTGAGACCCCTGCTACTGCTGTGCTTCTGACTACTTCTAGTCCTGAGAGTAGGGGAATAGCCTGTATTGCTCATTTGGCTTGGGAGAGCTCTCCAGGCATTCTTCTTTATACCCTGAGAATGATGGTACTGACCAAGCCAGGTAACAGATGCCCTGGCCATCCTGGGGTAGGCACCAGTAGGCCTTGGAGCCACAGACACAGATGGTGGAGTTTGTGGTGCATTGGTCAGACTCATTGAGTGGGTGGGTGGTGTTACAGTTAGCTTTTACAAGACAGAGGATAGTTGAAGGGGAGCTGGTAGTTATGTTTTTGCAGTTAGCTAGTTTTCCTGGGGGTTTGGTTATGCAGACTGGGAGAAGCCTGATTTCCAACACAGAGCTGTTATGGGTCAGGAGGGTTACATTCCATGGGATAGAAATGGGGAAAATGGCTAGACTTGAGGAAGTACATAGCCAGCAGGATACAGCTATGTCAGACTGGGATTTATTAAGGAGGTGGTGGAAATTTTGAACCTGGTCCACAAGGATGTTGTGGGGGGCTGTTTTAACTTTGGTTTTTGGGTCTGGGCAGCTTTACTGATATTTTTAACCATGGTTTACTCTGACGGTTGGGTTACTGGGATTAGTTGGACTAGTATGAGGTCCCCCAGGTCCAGCCCCGCTGGGTCATATATTCTGATTCCAAGTTTTAGCCCTGTTTGGACCTTTAAAAAGGTATTTTCTGATCCAGTGGTTATGTTTAATAAGTTGAGTTTGATGGGGTCACAGATTTCTATGTTGCAGCCTGCCAGGCTGCAGATTTTCTGTAGGAGATATATGACCCAGTGGGACTGGATATGGGTTGGGCTGTCCAGTTGTCCTGTTCTTTATTGAGGTGTGCCTTCTTGATCCTAGAATGATGGATCCAAGGGATGATGCCTGCAACTTTAAGAGCAGTAGGAGTTACAAGGACCACAGTATGTGGACCTGTCCAGGAAGGCTGAAGGGGTTCTTTTTTTCAATCTTTGACCCAGACTAGGTCCCCTGACAGGTGGGAATGCACCAGGTGCCCCAAGTGGATGAGGTTTCTGGACAAGATAGTTTTATGTATTTGGGCTAGAGTTTTCCCCATCTGCTGGAGGATAGAATTTATTTAGCCTCCCCCAGAAGCTTTAGATTTCCTCTGAAGGACTGGAATATTTGGGATTGGCCATCCAAATAGAATTTCAAAGCATGATTGGCCCATAGGTCCTTGGGTGCACATAACTCAGAGAAGGGCTAAGGGAAGTAAGTCTACCCAGGGGAGATCAGTTTTTTGGTGGATTTTGGCCAGGGTGGCTTTGAGGGTTCAATTTATGGGATCAAGTTTCCCTGAACTCTGAGGCCTATAAGTGGTATGGAGTTTCCACTTGATCCCTAACATTTTCACCAGTTCTTGGACTACAGTAGCCACGAAGCCTGGGCCATTGTCACTTCCAATAGACAGAGGCAGCCTGTGTTGGGGAATGATTTCTCTTGGTAAAGTCTTATTCACTTTTCTTGCATTTTTGGTGTGAGTGGGGAAAGTTTTGACCCAGCCTGAAAATGTGCATATCATCACTAACATTTATTTGTACTCCCAATTTGGTTTTACTTCTGTGAAGTTTACTGTGAGACCTTCAAAAGGGGCTGTCCCAATGCTGGATGCAGGCCAGAGCTCAGGGGCCCTGCAGAGGGTTGTTTTTAGCACAAAGTTGGCACTGGCTGCTGATGGTGGCACAGAGAGAAGCTAGTCAGGCTATGTAGTATCATCTCCTGGGCAAAGCTTCTAGTGCAGTTTTCCCTAGGTGGATGAGTTGGTGGTATTGCTGGATGAGGGCATGAGTGGCTCCTCTAGGGATGAAAATCTGGTTATCTGAGAGCAGCCAAGTTCCTTCAGGGGTTCAACTTCCCTCTTCTCCCTTGGACCATTCCTGTTCTACCCAGGTATAGATTAATCTATTAGTTTCTTGTCCTAAGAGGGACAGCTGTGGTGTCAATTCTGGGGCTCATATTCCATGGGTTCCTTCAGTTGCTTGCCAAGCTGCTTTGTTGGCTGGCCTCTTTCCTTGAGTGACCATATCCATTCCTTTCTGATGCCCCCATCAGTGGTTGATGGTGACTCTGTCTGGTTTCCAGATTTTTTCTAATAGTTGAAGGATCTTTTTCTTTGTTTTTTATTTCCTTTCCCCTGCAGTTAGGAGGCCTCTTTTTTTTATAAATTGCTCTGTGGATACAAACAGTAGTGAATGAATATTTAGAGTCAGTGTAAATGTTTACTGCCTGCCTTAACTGCAGGGCTTGGGCCAGTGCCCTGAGTTCTGCCCATTGTGCAGATCATCCTCGGGTTAGAGATGCTGCTTCCACTACCTGTTCAACAATGGTGACTGCATATCCAGCAAGCTTCTCCACATTTTAAACAAGACTGCTCCCATCTGTAAATAGTGTCTGATCTGGGGAATGCAGTCGATTGTTTCGGAGATCAGGGTGACTGGCATAAACTTCCTTGAACAATCATGTTCAAGGACCCCTTTCTCATCCAGCAAGAAAGTAGTGGGGTTTAGACTGCACACTGTTTTTATTGTTACTCTGGGATATTCACAGAGTAAACCTTGGTAATGTGTGAACTGGGGGTTAGATATCCACTGCAGCCCATATGTGTTTATAAAGGCAGTGACTGCATGTGGCACTGTGACACAAATAGCCTGTCCAAGGGTTAATTTGTTGGCTTCTTTGATGAGGTTTATGGTTGCTGCCAGGGCTTTCAGGTAGGGTGGCCATCCTGCAGCCATGGGGTCCAGCAGCTTGGAGAGGTAAGTGATGGGCCTTTGTCAGGGGCTGACTGTTTGTGTGAGGAATCCTAGTGCTACTTTGTTCTTTTCATGTATGAACAGGTTCAAATTTTGAGTTACATCCAGGAGCGTAACAGGCAGGGGCTCAGCCGAGTTGTCTTTTGATGTCTTGAAAGGCCTCTGTTGAGTTCTTCTCCAGTTGAGGGACTCCTTTTCTGGACATGTCAGAACTTCATAGAGGGGTTTGGCCATGGTTGCAAACCCAGGAATCCAGATGCAACAGAACCCCACAGACCCGAGGAACTCATGACGCTTTCTTTTTGTGGCGAGAGTAGGGATGGTGCAGATTACTTTCTTTTGTTCTGGCCCAAACATCTGGTGCCCTTGTGTGATGCTGAACCCCAGGTACTTCATCTGCTGATAACAGATTTGGGCTTTTTTCCAAGACACTTTGTACTCAGGCTGTTTTAGCAGTTGTAGGAGAGTCTGGGTCCATCTCCAGCTGTCCTCTTCCATCTCACTGGCAAGTAGGAGGTCATCTACATATTGTAAGAGAACACACCTGCTGTTCTCCCAGGGGTAGGTGGCCAGATCTGCTGCCAAGTCTTCCCCAAAATGTGTAGGGGAGTTTTGGATGCCATGAAGGAGCTGAGTCCAGGTTAGTTGAGTTTTCTTCAGGGTTCTGGGATCTTCCCACTCAAAGGCAAATGGAGACTGGTTCAGGGGCCAGCCACAGGCAGAAGAAGGCAACTTTCAGGTCCAAGCAAGTGAACCTGGCAATTTCAGGCAGCAGCTGTCCTAGCAAATTGTACAGGTGGGGAACAACCTGATGTAAGGTGATAGTGGCATTGCTGATTGCTTGTAGATCCTCGACTGGTCAATATCCTGTCACATCTGGCTTTTGTTACTGGTAATAATGGGGTGTTCCAGGGTGACAGGCACTTGATATATATCCCCTCTTTCCTCAGGAAATCTATGTGTTTGATCATGCCCAATTGTGCTTTGCGGGGGATCGGATACTGCCTCTGTCAGAATGGGACTGCTCCAGGCTTCAGGTTGATGATGATGGATGTATGATCCCATACCATTCCCAGTGAGTTTCTTTCTGCCCAAACCTTGGAGGAAAGTTCCAGCAGTTTTTCCAGATTATGACTTGAATTTTCTTCCACATGGAGTCTCTATTCCTCACTTCAGGGTATGGCGACAGGGAGAGTGAGGCTGGTCCCAAAGCTTAAGCTTTCTGACCCCTCAGGTTTGAAGGTAATATGGGCTCCCAGTTTGGTTAAGAGATCCCTATTAAGTAGGGGAACTGGACATTCAGGCAGATACAGAAATACATGAGTCATTTTGTGGCCACCAAGCTGACAAGCTCTTGACTGGCAAAAAGGTCATTGGCTTGACTGGTCTCCAGATGCTCCTTTGATGTTAGTGGTTTTTCTGCTAAAGGGAGGTGACAAGGGTTGTTACCACAGAATATTCAGGACAAGTGTCTTTCATGAAATTCATTGACTGGCCCCTGACTTGTAGTTTGACCATAGGCTTTTGGGGGCCAAGTTCCAGTGAGCTCAGTCACACTTATTCAGAGTCAAGTCCCATGAGCCTGATCAGATGTTCCTGGGGCTCAGATCAGTATTTCCCTTTGGGGATGTTCTCTCCATGTGCCTGATACTTTTGGGGTCACTCATTTTTCCAGTGTCCATTTTCTTTGCAGTAGGCACATTGATCTCTGGCTCAGGGCACCCTTTATGTTGTTGTCCCCCCTTTTTGAGGTGGCCCTCTTCATCTGAAAGGGTCAGGATTTCCCAAGGCTGCTGCTAATAGGGGTGCTTGATGTTTCACTTGCTGCTTGGCCTCGTGTTTGTTGGCTTCATCTTGATTGATGACCATTTTATTGGTGACCTCAAGGAGTTGAGAGATGTTCATTCCCATGAACTCATCTAATTTTTGGAGCTTTCTTTTAATGTCCAATGCTGCATGCACTACAAAGGCAGCATTCACCATTCTCTGGTTTTCTGGAGCCTTGGGGTAAAAAAAAAGTGTATATTCTGAGGGCCTTTTAAAGTCATTCATAGAAATCTCCCAGAGATCCTTCAGGTTTTTGAGTGACTAAAGTCATCTTTGTTACATTTTGGGGTCATTTTGCCCCTTCTTGGACCCCTTGAAGGAGTGCTTCCTGATATTGCTGGAGTGCAGCTCATCCCTGATCAGTGTTGAAGTCCTAGTTTGGTTGGTCTTCTGGTGCCACCTCTTGTGACCCATTTTCTGTGTTTAAGATGCCAGTAGGGGCCTGCTCCTGCAGCCACATTCGGGCTTTTGTCAGAATACATCATCTCTCTTCCATATTAAATAAAGTCAGGAGGAGTTGGTGGCAATCATCCCAAGTGGGATGATGGGTTTGGAAAATGGATTCTGTAAGATCAATAAGGGCATGGGGCTTTTCTGAGTAGGAAGGGGTGTGGTGCTTCCAGTTTAAGAGGTCTGTAGTTGTGAAGTGCTGGCAATACAAAACAGGCCTCCCAGGTCAGATGGTCTCAACCTTGATGACCTGGGCTGGACCATGTGTCTCAAAAAGGGGCATCTGCAACACAGGTTGTGCTGACTGAAGCCTCCTTACTATTGGGGTTCTGGGGCTTTCTCCAGAGTTGGTTGATGGTCCTGGAGGGACTAAAGGTGGGGGTGTTTCTGGGAGATCTGCCTGTGCTCCTGGGTTAGGATGGGGGGATGCTAGAGGGGCCAGAGCATATGGTGGGGGTGGTGGGTCTTTCAGGGATCCTTGATGAATAACCAGTTTCTCAGGCCCTGTTCCTTGTGCAACTAAGACCCTGTTCTGTCCTTTTTTCCCAAGTCAGAATCAAACTCAAGTGGGCAGAGTCTGGGCTATTTTTAACCAAGAGTTGATGTAGGGAAACTGATTGGGATGGCTGGGAGGTCCTGTGACAACCAGCCACACTGTTTGGACCTTGGCTACATTTAGGGTCCCTTCTGATGGCCAGTCAATGTTAAAAGTGGGCCACTCTAATTCACATAGGGTTCAGAGGGTGCCAGGGTTCATCTGAATGCCATGATTTCCATAAAAGTCCTTTTTAAAATTCTTAAGCATGCAGTCTAAGACAGTGGGTTTTGACTGTGATGAGCCCATATCCTGTGCCAGTGGCACAAGACAAAGGAAGGAGTTGCTTCTTTTGAGGCTACTCAGATGCCCACCTGTCCACACCTCTCATGAGAACATTGGCTCGTATTAGCTAAGGAGCCTGGACAGAGTTCGGGTGAGCCATTATGCCATATGACTTAGGCATGGAAAACAAGTTAGGGCCCACTCAGGCTCCATAGTACAGGCCATGGAGTCACAGACTAGAATAACAGAGGCAAGCCTCTGTCATCCTCCTTCATATACACAATCCCTCAGAGATTATGCAGTCCCTCCCACAGGGTCTGCCCTATCCTGGGATCTCAATATTTGAGACTTTGGGAGGTGATCAGTCCCTCCTTCCATCAGAGATGGGTCTGACTGAGGACTTGGCACCCAGGACCTTAACTTTTTGGAGTGTTCTGGCACTGTTCAGTCCACCTCCCCACTGAGTCAGGCCAGGGTGTGGGGATGCAGCCCACAGCGATGGTCTCAGAAGGAGGTTCCATTAAGAGGATGGGAGGTGCCTACCTCATTTGCTCAGAGATTCCCATCTGCTGTGTCTATCAACCCCAAGCCAGAGGAACAAGGGGCCTGCTCAGTTGGGTTTCCCAGTCAGTGAGTCAAATGTTGTAGTGGAAAAAAACTTAGAAGATGAGAATCCCAAGCAGCAGTCAGAGAGACAGGGGAGCAAAATTTTTATTACATGTGGGCCCAGAGGAGAATCCAGTCTCCAAAATCTGAGCCATGAGTTTTGACTTTCATGAGTTTAGATAGGGTCTTTACGTGGGCAAATTCCTAAGCAAGTGGGCAGGTGGGGGTTAAAAAAACAAAAGGTGCAAGTTTAGCTTATTTTCCTAAAGCAGAGGGCTTTTAGTGGGGAAAGGAATCATTATCTATTTAAAGTTGTAAATTCCAGTTGAAAGGGGCAAGGGAGTGCTTATCTTCCTAAAGATGTGGATTCCAGGGAGAAAGGGAGGAGGGGAGAAAGGGATGAGGGGTTCTTATCTTTCTAAAGCTGTAGGTTTCTGCCAATGGGGAGGAATGGGCTGCAACACTTGCTTCATCAGTGTTCCAGAAAGATAAGCTTCAGGTCAGGCTTTGAATTTAATAATATTTTGAATGCATGTTGGCTTCAGTAATTCAGATATTGGCTGTTAGTAAAAGTATTTTATTACTTATGTCAAGGCTGAAGGAGTTCAATTAAAGGCCAAGACTATACTGACACAAAGCAGGCCACCTTGCTATGTATGGGACAGGTGTCTCTAGTCTCAAGACACTAAGATAAGATCTAGTAGGAGTCTGGTGGAGAAGCATTCCAAGCTTCTAAGAGTGTATTTAGTATATGTCAGATAATGATTAACAAGGTCTGTTATGTAAAGTTTTATTCTTTCTCAAAGTTTTTCAAGTCATTAATCTGTTTTAGTAAAAGTTTACACAGTTTTCTCCTGAAAAATCAGTATGCAAAAAAGGAAGTCTGTTTTATCAAAGTAGCTTCTTACAATTTAACCTTATCATTTCCTTGAAGAAACAAGTTTTGTCACTTTTAAAAGAACATACTGTTTAAACCTGCTTTCTCAAAATGTAGCTTTTTATTTCAAACTGTTACAAATGATTTGGTCTGTTGCATAGAAAAATATAAAATAGTAAAAATAATTAAGTTTATGTGATATAAGTTGAATGAAGTATTTAAAACTGTTATACAATTAAAACAAATTTTCCAACCTTATTCCAATTAAAGTTTTATGAATAAAAAGTTCATATGAATACTTTAAGGTGTATAAAATTCCTGAAAATTTAATAATGTTTCAATACAACATTATTATTATATTGATTAATAAAAGTATAATGTTATTAATCATAATTTTAATTATTTTAAAATATAATAATAAGATGTGTCATAAAACCTACCTTTCTGCCTAAAATTCAAAAGGCAGATGCTTTAACTTGTTTATCTGATTTACCCACCTCTGCTGAAAAAAAAAAACAAGTCTACAACTACAGAAAGAAATCAGCCATTAGGGGCTGCCAAGTGTAGTGCATAACAGTAAATTATAGCAAATTAAAATAAGATCACTGCAATGTGCAGCAACACCAAATATTACCAGTTTGTTACAAAAAATTAATCTTTTAAAACAAGTCAAGTTGGCCCATGTTCCCCTTTCTGTAAAATAGCCAACAATAAATCATTTATATTCAACATTGTGAGTTACAGCCCCAATTCTAATTATAATGTTAACAACAAAACCAATGCAGGTGTTAAAATTACAATTTAATGTATTGCCTCACAACCCAAATAGGAAAAAATAATTTGTTTTTACCTATGCCTCAAACTATACAAAATAATGAAATTAAGGTCATTCTAATCACGCTACTAAAAATCTTAAATGCATAAAAATAAAAGTTTACTCACTGAATGTCTGCTGGTTAAAAGTCTTATTATTTTCTGTTGTTATATAATCTACTGTAGTTATGAATTATGTATAACATACTTAAATACTAAGGGATGGTGGTGTGGGATGTTGTTGGAGGTGTGGGAGGTGGGGAACATGGGAATCCCTGTAATTTCTGAGTAATATTTAGCTAATCTAATCACCTTTAAAGAATATATATATATATATATATATATATATAACAAATAACATTTATGTAAACAAATGCACATATATGCATATGTATTTATATATCATTTTACAAATATTGGTATGTATTGTGAAAAATTTGATTTTTATCCACAATTAAAAAAAAACTTTAATGCATTTCATTGCATACTTAAGTAATTTAATAACTTGTATGTTACACATTAATGTACTTTATTATATGTAAATCTTAACATTTTTCACATTTCAGGAATAATAATGGAAACTAAAATAATAAGCACATCAAGAATGCTTTGTAACAAATTAAAAAAGATAAAGCACATTTCAAAAAGTGTTGTATTCCTCCCTGGAGGAGCTGGCCACTCTCCCAGGGACTGATACATAAACCTTAAAATATACTGCCCAAGGAGTGTTGTGTTCCTTCCTGGGGAGGCTGGCCCCTTCCTCAGGAATTAGCAAAATACTCACAAGTTGGCATCTATACTATCAAATTCATTGATCCTAAATGTAGTCAACCAAAACTCTAGTATCAGTTGCTAATTCAACACTTCCCAGCTAAAAGCTAAATATTGGTAAGTATATATTTAAAACTGTACTATTTATCTGTCATTCTGTAACTTTGTTCAATATTAACTTAAACTTTTAATTGATTATGTTATTCATGTTTCTCACTCTAATTGTCAGTATAAACTTATTAAACTAAATATAAATATTAACATTTATCTTGTATCTATCCAGGACTCTAGCCAACAACAAGTCAAGTTTATCAGTGTATCCCCTGGTTTGGTAAGCTTGTGAATGTATGTATACATATCATAAAAGTTTGGAATATAACAGTTAGAACCCTATTTATAAACAATCCTTCACTTATTTTATATTCTTTCAATTAACAATACATTAACTAAATATCAATAAAAGGTCCTGCCACCAGAAATTTTCAATACACCCAACATGTATTAATATTATGTCTTTAAGTCTTTATGCCTTACTCATTCTGCCTTCCCACAAGCATGTATTTACTGTCATTGCAGCCCCCTCAAAAACACTTTTACACAATTCTATAAACATCTCCAACATTCTCTAAACCAAACAAATAATTCCAATGGTCAAGCTGTTGTAGAAAAAAGCAATCACTTACTAAAAGTAATGTTGCAAAAACAAAAAGGGGTAGATGGAGGAGAATCTGCTAAAGACAAACTATCTAAAGCATTGCTTACCTTAAATTTTCTTAATAGACTACAAATTTCTAATATCACAATAGCAGTAAGACAATGGGAGGTTAATAAAAAGAATGAAAATGAAAAATGGAGACAACTGATATATTGGAAAAATGAAACAACCAATAAATGGGAAAAAGGAGAGGTAAAAATTTGCGGCAGGGATTTTGCTCTTATCATTACAGAAACAGAACAGCAGTGGATCCCTACCAGAAGAATGAAGCCTAGAGTTGAAGATGCTGCTGAAACTTAAATTATGGACATGGTGGTATCACATTGGATTAATTATAGGTTAAATATTAGGTCAAGGTAAGATGCCATATCATAATTACACTTATTGGGCATACATAACCAGCCGACCTCTTTTAGAGTTCTTAACCTGGGATGATGAGTCTTACCCAATTTATCTTAATCAATCTCACCATTTTTCCAGGACCTATAGACTTATGGCTCCCCTTAAAGCCAAAGAAGAAGGGAAATCTATAGAAAATTTAACTTTACCTTTTATAGACCACCCTCTTTGTATTGGACATGTTTCCGCATGCATGCAACCTCAAAATCGCCATTCAGTTTTAACAGAGAAAAATCAAACTCGAATTTTTATTCTCATTTTCCCTTTTTTACCATATAAATCAGAAAATATGGTAAATCTTACATGTCCCCCTCAAAACAGATTACTAAATGACAAATGACATGTATGCCATGGTTTTACAAAGGTTTTGTTGTTTAATGATTCCTATCGAATTGTAAAGGATTGGACCCTTATATGAATGCTGAATCCTGTTAAAAAGACAACCATATCTTGGTTCATTAACAATTCAACCATAAACACTAATGACAGTAATCCTTATTTCTGGAATTTTGGTAATATGGCATTTACCAACATCTCAATAAATTGGAAAAATCAAGGAAGATATATCCCACAACCATGGGACACTGAACTTAACAAAACTCAAAATTATTTGAGGAAATTATTTTTGGGAACTGACCCAATTTTCAAATGGCAAGGCCATAAAACTAATATTACCAGTTTAAAAAGAAAATCATCTCAATTTCTTACATTATGTGTATGAGATCCCATAGTTTTAATCATTGGAAAAGTAACTTTTGGTGCAAGGAACGTTAGCTGCTCCAATTGCTCTTTATTTACATGTCTTAAGAATTCATATTTGCAGGAAAATCAAACTCTTTTTATAGCAAGAAGAAGAAAAGAACTATGGTTAACGGCTCTGATGACCAGACATTGACAACAGTTACCAGAATCCCAGTTGGTGTGGCACTTCCTCAAACATTATTTAAGAAGAAATAAAATACTGATTGGAATTTTAATAGCAGGATATTTGGCACTGATTGGCATCATAATTGCTGCAGCTGTCACTAACACAGCCCTGCATCAAGGAGTCCAGACACAACAATATGTTAAAAGGACTGGCATAAAAATGCAAATGAGATGTGGCATAGCCAGTCTCACATTGATATGGAACTGAATAAGTGTATAAATGATCTTGAAACAACTATTTTACATTTGGGTAATCAAATATATAAATTAAACATATTGAGTGCTCTTAAATGTGATTGGAATAAAAGTTCCTTTTTTATTACTCTTTTGCCTTATAATAATAGTAAGCATGATTGGAAAGAAGTAAAAAAATCATTTAATTGTATATAAGCATAATATTTCTTTAGATATTTTAGAATTGCAAAAGAAAGCATTGAGCATGTCTCAAAATGAATGGAAAGAAACCCCTGGTGCAGAATTTTGGAATGAATTATCTGAAAATTTATATACTGTCAGTCTGTTTCAATGGTGGAAACAAAAAACAGTTCAAATATCATTTTGGATTGGATTAGAAATTATTGTTTTATGCATTTTAATTGTTTGTATTTTCAAGGGTAGAGTAATAACATATAGTCATAGAAAAAATGATAAATTAGATCAGATAAATGCATTTATGTTAAGAAACTTAGCCATGAAAAACTAATTTTATATTATTTGTGGTAGAAATAGTACACTAAAAACCCGTTGATTTTACTACTAATTATCTACATAACAGCATACACATAAGGAACCTGAAGAAGTATAAAATATAAATGAAATATAAATGAAATTATATAAAATATAAATGAAACGGAAAAGCTTCATGGGTAGTCAATGCAGGTAAGATTCTCAGAGGAAGACAACCTAAGACAGGCACAGTCACAAGAGACTGTGGAAGAAGAAAAGTGTGACAGGAGGTCACCTTGTATCATCTTATATAATGGTTCCTACAGTCTTCACTGAAAAAATTAATAAAAAAGGGGGAAATGAAGGAGTTCAATTACAGACCATGACTACTGACAGAAAACAGGCCACCTTGGTATGTATGTGATCGGCGTTTCTAGTCTCAAGAAACTAAGATAAGATCTGGTAGGAGCCTGGTGGAGAAGCATTCTGTGCTTCTAAGAGTGTATTTACATGATTGGAAAAAGACCTTGAATAAAAGGGGGAAAAGGTAAAGAGAAATGAGTTCACGTGACTAAGAGACTTCAAAGAGAGTCGGGAGGTCATCCCAGAGATAATACTTATGCATATCTCAGTACAATCTCAGAGAACACCAAAGCGGATATCACCCCACACTGAGGTACCCCTGAGGGCTCTGGTGACACCCAGGTCCTATACAAGTGGGGATAGCCCCAGAGAATGATGCCTAATTAGTGGGCTCTTCATTGGCATCTATGTTTCTGAGAGTGACAGAGTTGGCTCAAATAAGTCATCCTTGCACATGGTCCATCAGTCCCTTCTACTCAAACCTATACGTGATGCAGGAGTTTTTAGGTGTACTTCCAGAGACTGTATCCTCTGGCCCACCTATGTGCCAGCTGTGCCTGGAATCTCGGTGGAGCTGCAACTCCTACCCTACAGCTCAATGGACTCATCCAAGTAACCTGGCGAGGAGACGACGATGGGCAACAGCCATCCCAGGGAATGGAGAGGGCCTGCAGCTGAAGGCAAGAT
>JAQZBX010070824.1:0-15346 GCA_029593785.1 Cabassous unicinctus
AAAATGTATATGCATGTATATTAAACTATTTGCCTATCCATGAGTCTTAATATCAGATTTTAACCCTTGACCCATCTATGAGGCAATGAGGAATGATTGCCAGGAAAAAAACAAAATAAAACAAAACTATGTATGTGAGGAATAGGTATATAAAAATTTACTGGTAGGAAATCCTTTATTGTGAACATTTTATTTAAAGCATTACTGGATATTTATCATTAATTTTGGTATGATTTGGTACATACCATTTTGGTATGGTTCAAAAATTGTTATTTCTGTTTGATTAATGTCAGAATATTCTTAGTTGTTTTGTTTATAATTAAACTTTAGGGAATTTTCTGCACTACATACTCTATTTACATCCATAGGAATATATTTAACTTGCAGGGGTTAAAAAATATTGAATGTCTGGTATATTGGTTTAGAATGAGATTTAGAACTTCTCATGCTTATATTAGAATTACACAAATGATATGCAACTATAATATCTTTAGAGCCATAACATAAAACCCATTTATTAAAACAAATACAGGGAGCAGATGTGACTCAAGCAGGTGAGTGCCTACTTCCCACATGGGTGGTTCCAAGTTTGGTTCTTGGTGCCTTCTAATGAAAATAAACAGACAAGGAGCAAAAACAACAAGCAGACACCAAGCAAGGACAAAGAGCAAACAATGAGCAAACAGATAAGGGAGCCAACTCAGAGGAAAAAATTACAAAAGTGTCAAGTGAGTTTTAGAGTAGAGGAAGCTAAAAGCTTAAGATTCAAAGATAACAGGAGGGAAAATTAGTATCTGAAACACCTAGAGAAATGTGGTACATAAATACTGATAGCAATAGAGTGAGGGAGTTTCAATCAAAGGCCATGACTACTGACAGCAGATCACTTTGGAATGTAGGAAACACCCTGGAATGTAGGAGATAAGAGCCTAATCTCAAGATAATGAGATAGGATCTTATAGTAGCTGGGTGGGGAAACATCCTGAGCTTCTATTGAGAACTTTGTATGATAGATACGTTTTGCAACATCTGCTACATGCAGGAATGTAAACCCTTCAAGACTTGCTGGGTTTTATTAAAATGTAAACTGTTATGTATCTATTGCCTTTGATATGCACTTATGTATTTTGATTGGTCAAAAACCAAATAAAAGCCACGCTCTATGGCTCTATGTTGTGGCTTGGCTCTTCTCATCATTTTGGATGGAGAGACCCCTGATCCCAGTTTTTTCTTCTCTTTGTCTTATTCTTTCTCATCCGCAGACCGGCAACAATAGAGTATCATACACAAGAGTGTATTATTTTTAAATCATATGAATGGTTTTTGAAAGGTGAAAGTAACCTGTAATTACATGATACAAATGAAGTATAAGCACAAATTGTGTCATAATTTAGTAAAGAAATCAAATGCCCTTGAAGTCACTTCATGAAGAATACAAAGTTGATGAGCATACGTTAGTTGATGTAAAAACAGCTGAGTTAAACTATTTCAGAAATGACAAGAATTATGACAGGTCTTCAAGTTACCAGACTTTTTGGTTGAAATTCCTAATTTTTGGCAATAAAATGAAGGTGAGGAAATTACTTTGTGTTCAGGTGTAACACAACTACTACTTGAAATCCAGAGCCTTTTCTCCTTCATTATATCTTTAGGCTTCTTTTATAGATAAGATCTTGCAAAAACTTTCTCATGTCTATAACTTATTATGAATAGTTTTGCTGTTGAAGTAGGCAGTAACATCCTTAGGTACTAGTGTTTAGGCAATAGTGAAAATTAAATGTCCTTCTAAAAGTGCATGAAGCATACTATTTCAGTATTTTGTACTCATGCATGTTAAATATAACCTGGAAATATAACCTAGAAATGGACTACCATTTCCATCAAAGGCTGAAGTTTTTGGAATATTTGCTTTCTTGAATGTGACCACTTTTCCCCCTTGTGACTCATTACAAAAACTGGATTAAAGATCTAAATATATGAAAAGCAAAACTAGAGAAAAAGTTGGAGTAGACAAGCACAAAAAGGAAAGGTTGATAGATTTATGTGCACTAAAACTTCAAACTTGTGTTTGCATGCCATGTAACTGACAAAGGGTTCCATATAAATCAAGAAAATAAGAAAAGGATATAATAGGCAGTTCACAGAGGAAGCTCTCTGAGTAATGATTCACACGAATAGATGCTTACCCTTACATGTAATTAGAAAATTGTGCATTGAAACAACATTGAGATACCATTTTACTGCCAATCATAGGGGCAAAAGTGAAAAGAAAAAAACAACAACCACCAGACACTTCCACATGTTGCTGAACCTGGAGCTGTGGATTCTCATATACTTTGCTGAGGAAAATGTAAATTTATATTATTTGGAGAGTAGCTAACATCTTAGTTTATTGAAGATGCTTATACAGTAACACAGTAATTCTGCCTCTAGGTGTTTATATTCTGTAAGAATTCTTGCATGTATATGCAAGGAGATATGTACAGAAGGTTCATTATAGTATTTTTAATTGCCACAACCGGAACTAATGTCCATTTGAAGAATGGATTAATTGTGGTACATTCATAGTATATGGCTGTTAAAGTGCATTATTGGGAGTATGTGTACTAACTTGGATAAATCTAAAATCAATGACTGAAAAAGTGGCCCAATGATAGGTGCTCTAAGATAAGATATAGTCATTTTAAAATATGTAAAAAAAGTTGTTAATAGGTGCTTAAACATATAGTAAAAGTGTAAGAATATGCATGAGAATGATAAACACTAAAATCCAGCTTGTTCTTAACCTCTGGAGAGGTAGGAGATAAATGGGATTGAGACATACACAGAGGAGGCTCCAGTTTTATTTGGAAAGTATTATTTTGTTAAAATAAGTAAGCAAATGTGAAAGGTTTGTACTTACTAAAAGCTGAGTGATGGTCATTCTATGTTTTTTATGTGTTCACCATTTAGCAATAAAATCAATCTTTAACCAAAAAAAAAAAAAAAAGAAAGAAAGAAAGAAAAAAAGCACTCTCTAAGAGCCACACCATTAAATTTCTTACATGTCATACTAAGCATGCTATTAAAATATCTGAGAACTCATTAAAAACTTTTATTACCATATATTGAAGACTTTTACTTTGAGGCCATACTTTTACTTATATCATCTGGATTTGATATTGGCCTTGAAACCACATATTACTTTAAAAAATGTTCCTGAAAAAGACTTGGTATAAGACTTTTATTTTCAAGCCCAGCAATATCTGGCTCCTTTATATTCCTTTTAAATTCTGCTTAAAAAACTGAAGAGTTTTTCCTTTCTCTCTCTTCTCATCTATTCATTGGTAGCTGGAAAAAGGATCCTGGCCTATTAAAATAGTCTGCCCAGTCCCAGCAAGCTGATGCAACAAGATGACACAACAAGAGACACAGGAGGAAGAAAATAATGAGACACAGCAAGCAGGGAACAGAGATGGCTTAGGTGATTAGGCACCTCCCTCCCACATCAGAGGTCCCAGGTTCAGTTTCTGGTGCCTCCTAATGTAAGTTCAGTGATGGAATCTGTCATTTCACTTGGCTTGCAAATGACAAAGAAATATCGGGGACAATGTAACAGATTTGAGACACCTCAGAGAGGTCCCTGAGATGTCAGCATAGGTGTGTGTGTGTGGTGGGGAGGTGGGGAACAAAGGCAGGAGATAGGGTAGAAGGCAGGACCTGGGAGTGTCTGTCAAAGAGGAGTGACAAGGTCCATTTGCCTTATCAAATGAACAGCCACAACCATAATAGTAATCCTAGGGAATATTTTTTTTACCAGATACTGTCCTAAGTATTTTTCATCAGTTAATACTCACAACAATCCTATGTGGTAGGTATTTCATTAGTTCCATGCTCAGAGAGGGACAGCAAAACAATGAGAATTGAAGCAACTAAGTGATTGAGCAGGTCAGTGTGGAACTTACGATTTAAACTGCAGCAGCACGCCTCCACATTTCATGCTTTTTAACATCATGCTGTACTGCACATGCCTATTAAAGTAATCACTGCCCTCTATCTATCAGAAAAGAAAATTAAGGCAAAGAAAGCAGATTTCATTCTGGAAAAGTCAAACAGAAGACTCAGCAGCATTCTCTGTGGAAAAATAACCTTTTTTTTCCCCTTCATTATTTTACTTCCAGCTATTTGTTAAAAACTTATATACAGAACAGAGACCAGTAAAAGAAAGCATTTCAACAGGAGTTCCTAAAAACACTCACAACACTGGATTTATAACCAAGGGTTAAGAATTAATAATTATAATTACTAAATCATTTCATACATGCCTTTACATTATAAAATAGCAAAAGATTAATACTAGAAGTTACTGAAGCTGGCTAGAGTCACCCAAGCCCTGTTTATGGTTGCTCTAGACTTAACCTCACCCTAATGTGTACTTACTATTGTGATGGTAATTGTAGATTGAACTCACCCTACTGTTTACTTACCATTGGAATGGTAACCATCCACCCACCTGTATTTAATTTCCATATGAAAAGCCTTGTAACTGACCTTTGTTCTGTATAACAGGATCCCAAATCCTTGTGTATGACCCTGGTTTGCTACCTCACCCCTGTCCTGTTCAGCATCTTAATGTTTATTAATGAAGTAACCTGTGTTCACCTCCACCCTGATTATTAATTAGCACCCCAACACTATAAAACAATAGAATTTCTGCAGATCAGAGAAGCCACTGTGCTCCAATGCTCACTCAACCAATAAAACTCTTTCTCACTTTGGAACCCGGATGTCTCAGGAATTGGCTTTAAAAATGCATCAGGAGGAAGGAACCTGCTTTTGCAAAGTAAAAGGCTTCCCAGTGAAATTTGTAAGGCATAAAGAAAATCTTCAATAGTTTTGCCAAAATGCTGTAAACTAATGACTGAGAAGCAAATCAGTTAAATCTTCTGCTCAAGCCTTCTTCCATTATGGACATGACCTCAAGTGCAAATGACAGTGATTTGTGTACCAATAACAGAGATGAGAAAGGACAGGGCTATTGGACCCAGTCTTTCTCACCAGTACCCAGACACTGTGATCTGGCACTCTTGATTGAATCCTGTAAACTGGCATTTATAGCCAAGGTGATCTATACCTTTAATGGAAAAAAACAAAACAAAACAAAAAACTATCAGGGAATATGGGCACAAATCATTTAACAGAATATTTACCAACTTCTGTGCTAGCTCCTTACTGAAGCATAAATGATTTCCAGGCAATTTCAAAGAGCCACTTACCTTTCTTATGCATATCCATCAATGTGTTAAAGCTAGCTTTCAGAGTGTGATGTCAAATGGCAGGTGTGATGTTCCCTGCTAAGATAAAGGCCTCCCTGTCCTATTCAGTCAGTGTGAAGGCTCTGTTACAATATCACTACACAGTAAATCAAGAACACACTGGCTATTGATGAGAAATTTGGACTTCTTTGGATTTTCCTACTGCATCTTTCCTGTCAGTCTTCTTTGGAGCTTGTTACTTCTTTTACCACTCTCACATTTGGGAGGATCTGTTAAGTAGGGCAATTGAAAACTTCCCCCTACATCTGAACAGCTAAGTGATTTTTGAGGAATTTCAAAAGAATGAATACCTATTGGCCAGAGCCATGGGTCTGAATGGGCGCTAACTTCAACCCAGCAGCCAACTGGAGAACTGCTGCTCCCTGGTTCTACCCACCCCATTTTCCCGGCAGGGAAGAGGCTTCTCAGGGGGTTCCAAAATCAGTCAATGGAAGAGTAGAAGCTTTTGTGTTAAAAACTCACTAAAGCCATTTTTTTTGTTCTAAAAATTGGGAAAGTAACTGTGCAGTGTGAACAATAGGAACCTGTTCCCAAGAATGTATACAAGTGGAAGTTGGGTGGGGGGAGGATGTTTCTCATAAGTAAATAAATATATGGGGTTTTGTTTGTTTGTTTTGTGTTTCAGGGGTTTGTTTTTTTTGTTTTTTGTTTTACAACTCAAGTGTTGATTTTTTGGGGCGCTATTTGCAGACACAATAATATATAATATGCTAGAAAGAAATGTGGTGTCAGCAAAACATCCCTGGATGGCAGTGTTTACCTGAGGGGGTGCTAGGTACAGTAGTCGCAAAATAAACGTTGAGACTAGGAGGTGCCTGGTGCCTGCTGAGGTCTCAGGTACTGGAATGTAAAGAGTAATGTAAAATTGGCTCTAACAGCACCAATTATGGGGCTGGCTACCTTCAGCAATCAGAATAGGCTGGGGTGACATGCAACTCTATGGTTGTGCTGTTTCTTTCTGCAAGTTGGGGCAGGGAGTGAGAAAGGCTGACAGGTTTGACTTTTCATCGTGGCCTGTGAGATAGGAGCCAAGGGTTATCTCTGAGTGTGGCTGGAAGTGATGCCACCAAACATCTCCCACTAGGTATCAGAACCTGTGAATGATTTTCTTACAAAGCTGGAAAATCAAAGATTAGAAAATTCTAACTTGGTCCAACTCCAGATAAGAACTTGTTGCCAAATTCTCAACTTAAAGAAACAAGAACTAAAACCATCTACACTGATATGACTTTGTTATTTCAGAAATTCTTGCCCAGAAAGGTAAAGTTAGATATAACTTTTTGGTTTATTTCAGGAAATTCCTAAAAGCCCATCTATCTGAATAACAGATTACCCCAGTTTCAGGAAAATGGGTTGCTCATAGGGTAAGTAGCCCCTTTTCAGGAAAATGGATGGCCCATCTGGGCAAACCCCTCTCATCAAATGACTGATTACTCAAAAAGACTTGCTTCAAAACTCTTCGTACTGTCTTTACCTGTATAAAATTATTATATCACATGCTTTCCCTGATTCCAGTAGAACCTTCCCCAATGAAAGAAGTACCTGAAGCCAGACTCCCAAATCTTAAAAATATCTATCCTTGACCTCCCCCTCCTAAGGCACCACTAATATTCTGTCAGGATGGTAGTACCCTTACTGAAGGAAGCAATAAAGATGACTTTGCTTTATCAACAGTCTATTTTGGTAGCTTTCTAGGGAGTAGGCAGTCAACACTTCAAATCCTGAGCTGTTAACTACCATGTTCTATTTCTTCATTTTCTTTTACAGACAAGAAAATATGAGAGCTAGACTGGCCATGAGTTCCTTCAAACATTCAATGTTAAACCTGAAGATTCTACAGTCCAATTTCACCATTTTATAAATGATGGAAAACTCATGTTTCAAAAGGCATGATATCTATCAGAGGTCTCACTAAAAGTTGGTAGCAATGCCAGCACTGAAACTCAGGATCTCAAGTTTCAGGTCCTGTATTCCTTTCACTAACCCATAAAGAAGGATATATATTTAGCATGCAACCATTATAATTAAGAGCAATATCAACCACCTGCCACTATGAGAATTCCCAGAAGTAGACAAATCTTTTAAGTTACCATAATGGTTTTCAGCTTTGGTTATATGATTGCATAAAGTTCTATCAAAAGGAAACCCATGGGGACAATAGGGAGTTCTTTAAAAAAAAAAAAAAGCAGGGGTTTGGTGGTGAAAACGAAATTTAGAAAATGCTGAGATGACTAAATTTTGGTAAGTTTTCAATACTGCAGATATTCTCAGCATTAAATTTGCTAATGGGCAATCATGTAATATGGGCATAAAAAGGGGGCTATAGATGGAAACTAAAACCTCTTCCCAAACATATTTTTCCAGAGAGTCATTTTAATGAGGCAGAAAAAGGAGTCTGAACAGGACAGATTATAGTGTGAGAAATCATTCCCCATGCTCAAGAGCAGCAATCTTCCTCCATGTCAACATTCTATCACCTTCATATTTACTTATATCAGACTATTTTATCTTCATTACTGTGCACCCAGCTACAGTGAGGCTCCTGGAGGGCAGACACTTTACTTTATTCATTTTATAATCCTCAGGGCCTAGCAAGGATCACCATGGATACTGTGAGTGAATTTGCAGTAAATAATAATCTCAGGCTATAGATATAACTTCTTTGCCTAATCACTCCACTTGCTATTTAAGTGGCTCTTTTGCTAAATGCTGGGAATTTATGCCTTGGTGAATACAGTCCATACCTCCAATTGTCAACATGTAACACTTTTCCCTGGGAGAAAGCATAATTTTCAGAGGATCACTGTATCAGAGGGGTAAGGATAAGGGGGTAATGGAATTCTTTAATGGGAGGGGATTGATAGGCCCTTTTTACCTACCCTCCACTATCTGTCTTTAACTCTCCCTTTTTCAAAATTAAGACAGGTTTTATTTATACCCAGTCCTAGGCTTGGACTAGGGAATAGAAGAATCCAATTACATGACTCTGATTAATCAAATCTATTCTATACACTGGGGCCCCTCAAGGCAGAGTTTTTAAAACTCACTGTGCCTATACTTTTGGAACTCAATTATGTCTTCTTTTAAAATATCTGTCATGAGTCTCAAGTAAGCTTTGACCGTTTTCTTTCTCTGCATTTCTTGTTTTTTAAATTTCAATAATTTTTTTATTTATTTTTTAAAAGATACTTAGATTACATAAATGTTACACAAAAATTGTAGGGATTCCCATATGCCCCACATCCCACTCCTCTCACAACCTCCCACACAAACATCCTGCATTAGAGTGGCACATCACCTGCAATAGATATACACATCTTGGGGCTTTGCCATTAAGCATGGACGATAGTTCACATTGTAGACCACATTCTCTCCCACACAGTTTTGCATGTTATATGATGATATAAAATGGCCTATATCTGTCATTGAAATGTCACTCAAGATAATTCTAGAGTCCTGAAAAAGCCCCTGTATTACAACTGTTTTTCCCTCTCCCTGCCCCCAAAGCATCCGGTGGCCACTAGCTCCACATTAATGATGTAATTCCATTGTGTGAATCACAATATGTCTATAACAGAATACCAGTAAGTCCACTCTAGTCCACAGTTCTTCCCCCAGTCTTAAGGAGTCTGAGAAGGTGATGTCCACTCTACCTCCAAGTGAGAGGGGGCTTATATCCCATGGATAAGATGGATGGGATTATCCTGCCTGCAGCTTCAGACTTTCTCCATTCCCTGGGATGGCTGTTATCCATCATCATCTCTGCATTTCTTTTTAACAACAGTTTTTTCAAGATATAATTCACATACCTCAAAGTTTACTTTTTAAAGGGTACAATTCAGTGGATTTTAGTATATTCCAAAAATTGTGCATCCATCACCACTAATTCCAGATTATTTTCATCACCCTAAAGAGAAACCCCATACCCATTAGTCACTCCCTATTCTATCCCCCCAGCCCCTGACAACCACTAATGTACTTTCTGTCTATGGATTTGCATATTCTGGCACTTCATATAAGTGAAATCATATAATACATGGCCTTTTATGTCTGGTTTCTTTCACTCAGCAAAATGTTTAAGGTTCATCTCCATTGTAGCAGGTCTCAGAACTTCACTCCTTTTATGGCTGAATAATATCCCATCATATGGATAGATCCTGTTTTGTTTAGCCATTCATCAATTGATGGACATTTAGATTGTTTCCACTTTTTAGCTAATATGAATAATGCTGCTATGAATATTCATGTATAAATTTTTGTGTAGACATATGTTTTCAATTCTCTAGGGTAGATAGTGCAGTGTAAATTTGCTGGGTCAAACATAGTTAAATTATGTTTAACTTCTTAAGGAACTGACAATCTGTTTTTCTTCTCTCCATTTCTGCCTTGTCATTTAAAGAGAACACAATGAAAGCAAAATGCGCAGGAATTTTTTGGGTTAAAATGGAAATAAAAGAAGATAATGGAGGTAAGGAAGTCTTGGATACATCAGTTAGCATGATCAAAATATTATTTTACTGCAAATAAATGGGGGGAAAATGGTTAATAGAAGGAGGAGTTGGCGAGACAGGTGAGTGGAAAAGCGACACTGTTTTCTTCATTTTGACAGGGTCCTGAAAGTGGTGACCTTGTAGCCTTGTCTCCCTCCCCCTTGGAAGTTCCACTCACAGTTTCACCAGATTGAGCCTTGTCATCTGTGGGAAGCCTGGGAATGAGCTGGAGGTCAACAGACCTCTGGCACTCATCTAACTCTGCTGTGGTTTTCCCTTCATTTACTTTACCTGCTAACCTTCAACCCTGTCCCATCACTTTAGGGAGATTCTGTTTTATCACTTAATTCAGGGCTCTTCCCCAGACTTTTCCAGGGATGTGATAAGAACACTTATCAATTGGATTAGCCCAATTAGACACCAGAGGTGTTTAAGTATACAGAACTGCATAAATCTCAAAACTGTTTATACAACTATATTAAATCTATTTGAGGGTAAAGGGAATTTAAAATGGGTATTATAAATATCTCAGTCAAATGAAGTTAATAAACACAGTAAAGAACTGTGATAGCCAAAATAATGCATCCTGCCTCTTCTACCAAAGACATCCATGCTAATCTGTGGAACCTGTGAATTTGTTACATTACATGAGAAAAGAGACTTTGCAGAGGGAATTAAAGTTACAGACCTTAATATTGGGAGATTGTTCTGGATTATCTAGATAGACCTAATGTAGTTACACAGTCTCTTAAAAGTGGAAGAGCAAAGCAGAAAAGTCAGTGGGAGAAATGCAATGAAGGAAGAGGCAGGAGAGATTGCAAGCAAGGCAGGACTTGACCTGTCTTGCTGGCTTTGAAAATGGAGGAAAGGGGCCCTGAGCCAAGACCTTAGGGTGGCCTCAGAAGGTGGGAATGGCCCTCGGCTAACAGCCAGCAAGAAAACAGGGTTCCCAGTCCCACAATCACCAGGAACTGAGTTCTGCCAACAACTTCAATGAGCAGGAATCAGAATTTCCCCTAGATCCTGCAGAGAGGAACAGGACCCTTCCAACACCTTGACTGTATCCCGGTAATGGGACTATGAGAGAATAAATTTGTATTCCTTTAAGCCACTAAGCCTGTGGTAATTTCTACAGTAGAAAACCAACAAAGGAAGAATGAACACAAATTTCCTAGTTGTTTGAAAATACCTCAGATATCATTCTTTAATTTTTATTTAAATATAATCTGTATAGTTCATTGCTTTTTCTTTAATGCCTTTGACAAATGTTTGTCAGAGCCAAAATTCTAATCCATATGAAAGATTCAATATTTAACAAAAAAACAACTTTTGAAATTAATTTTTAATCTGCTCAGCTTAATAAATTTGGAAAAAGCCTGCTTAATAAGTGTAGAGTGGCATTTTTTTTTCACTTCCAATTTGGGAACATAAAAACCAAACTTTTTTTTTCTTTCCATTTTTGATTATCAAGATGAATGAGATTTTAAGCACAGAGTATCTGATCAAAATTGCCTTAATTTATTGATAGCTGAACAATCCAGAATTATAAATGGTTCAGACAAGCATTTCCTAGGGCTCAATGTGGCCTAGACCTACTTTCTCTGTCCACGTTTTGACCCCATGTTCCTGGAGTTCCTCCCCTGTGGCCTCCAAACTGCTCCGTGCTGCTTCTGAGGGCTCATGGTTGTGCACTCACATCGAGGAAGAGTGCATCAGCACCCCAGGACTGCCTCCAGAGGTCCAGTGGTTTATTCTGATTGGACAGGATTAATTTGGGTGTGCATCCCCCATCATTACAGACCCAGTGATTGCCTTAGGCTAAATCAGGTCCCACTCCTGGATTTGACAGCTACCAGGCAAATCACTTGGCAAAGAAAATTGAAGTGCTCTTCCCAGAAGAAGGAATCTTGATTGCTGGCTGCAGTTAATAATCACCAGGAAAAGAAGTACATGTTCATTACAGTTTCTAAGTAATTATAATTTGTAAAGAATTGACAAAAAGGCATACACCTGCTATGTGTAAAACAATGACTAAAACGTGGATTCTGCTCTCAAGGAGCTCTCAGTAGCTAGGTGGAAAGTTTAAGTTCAGCAGGGAATTAAAACACAGAAAAGATTAATAAAGCCCATGGAGCTTAGAAGATCACAAAATTGGATTATCCCCCAGAATGGTAGATGATTGAGGTTTAGAAGAAGATATTGAACCATCCTGAAAAGGTTATGTAATTTTCACTCACTTTCTTCTACTTAAAGTGCCATTCACTGTAGGAAGCCACCCATTAAGAAGAGGTGCTCTTTTTGAAAACTTTAATTAATATTTTAGTATTTTAAAGAATTTCAGCTACTTGAAAAATTAACATTTTGGTCATATTGAATTTTCCTACTAATTCCAGATAAATGAAAGATGATGACAAATATCACAATTTTTTTCCTATCACGTGTAAACATAAATAAAGTTTACTTCCCAACATAAATCTAGATTTTTAAAAGCATCCATGTTCCATTTCTTGCCTTTTCTCCTGATACATTGCCTTATCCCAATTTTTGAACAGTACTGCATTATTTTTCTAAAAACATTTTTATTCCTCTTGTCCATTTCGGGAACCACTTCTTATCTTTTAAATTCTGGCTCAGATGTAACTTTTTGGTAGTTTTTCCTAAGCCGGAGCCCCATCTGAGCCTTTCAGAAACAATCTCTTATAGAGACTTTCGGTCTGTACACTCGGAGGGCAGGGACCTGCCTCCAGTTTACCTGCATCTCCATCAACTATCATCCAGCCTGACACATTGGAAATGACCAGTGGATGTTTATTATTTCATTATCTCTTCTCTTTCTTCTCCCAAGGAAGAAATTTTTATGGAATTTCTGCATAAAATAAAAACCTGAAAAAAGTAAAGCAGGTTTATTTCTAGAGGAGTTGCAAATGGAAGGGTAAATGACTTTGTTAGTTGTGTTTCCCTTCTGTAGAATTCTTGTCCGTGCAGAAATATCCTAATAGCTAATCATGCAGTTATCTGTCAGAGCACAGAAAAGAGAGAAAGCCTGGAACTGAGCACTGAGGGTGCATGAAGCATTTAATAACAGAAGGAAAATTGGGAGGCACCCAAATTCCAGAGAATTGGATACAGAATGGCAGAGCAGTTTGGTCTACAGCTCTGGGATTCTGAGAATCTAAAACTCTGATTTCTCAGTTTAAAAACTCATTTTCATTTACTGGCCACAGAGAAAGCTTTCTAGAAAATTTCATTTGCTAGAGATGATCTTCCTGGGTATTGAAAGAGCACCCCTGAGACTTTGTAAATTATGAGAAGCACACTCAGTACTTAGAATGCTTTGTTTTGTTCTCTTGTAGAGAAAAGCAAACCAATAAACTAAATTTGCCCCAAATCCACTCTGCCAGAGCTTTGAACTAAATCTCAAGAATTAGAGCAAAAGGAATGTCATGGGAAAATCCAACCATTGTTGGATCTGTGGGGAGAAGGATGGAGTGCCCTTTGAATAGCATACTTTCCTCTTCTTTTATCTTTCTTTTTTCCTGAACATGAAGTTCAATTTAGCAATATCCTACAGGTGCTAACAGGGTAGCCCTACACCAAGGCCTGTTATTTGAGTGACCATGCTAGTCAAATTAATCCTGCCTCTCACCTGTCCAAAGATGCTCCAGCTCATGACAGTCATTCATGCCTTTAGGTTTTATGAAATACCAAGAGTAAATCACTGCAACTATATGAGGATTTGGGTGTTTTGGTATACCCTTCTTAACATACTCATCAATGCCACAGTAGAATTTAAAAAAAACTTCCCTTGGGAGTAGAGGTGGCCCAAGTGATTGGGTCCACATGGGAAATCCATGATTCAGTTCCCAGTTCCTCCTAAAAAAAAAACCAAAAAAACAAAAAAACAAAAAACAACGAACAGAGAGCAGACAGCAAGTGCAAACAATGAGGGGGATGGGGAGAAATAAATCTTAAAAAAAGAAGTTCCCACTTAATGCCAAGTCCAGCATATTCTCCTGGTCTAGCTTCCATAAGCAAAAATAAAATTCAAACTATATGGTCTGTCTAAACTTCTAAGAAAACTAAATGGATATTTTTAATTGGGCACTATTTGCAGGAGTTGGAATAGAACTGTATCATTTTTCTATGAGGCTTTCAGGCCTTGTGTCTTCTGCTGGTCTTTTCTATCCTCCCTTCTTAAAACACCATTTATAGGTTAACAACTGATGTTTTTACAACTCTAGGCAAAACTCCTTTCTGAGCTTCAGACCTATAACCATTTCACTCTTGCTATCATACAGTTAAGATGTCTAAGTTAGGATTCTTGGTTTACCCCTACCACCCAGAAGTTTTTCTCATCTCAAGTGCTGCCATTATCCACATAGGTTCTCAAGCAATAAATATGGGATTCACCCTTGATTCTTATTTTTCCTTCAAACCATCACTGGATACATCAATAAATTATGTTCTTCTTCCTCCAAAATTCATGTGCCCATATATATATATATTCTATTCATTTTCCTCCATCTCCACAATTACCATACTTCTCTGAGCCAGTGGTTCTTAAAGTGCCATTAGCATCTCCCACAGATGAATTAGAAAGGCAAGTGTTTGCCCATCCCACCCTGACCCCTCCAAGAAGACCATCTAAATCACAAACTCTGGAGATGGGACCCAGAAATCTGTGTTTCTACAAGCCCTCCAGATGACTCTGATCCACACTGAAGTTTGAGAACCACCTCTCTAAGTCAGCCTGCTCTAGCTAGACAAATGCAATACCCTTTTAGTCTTTTTCTTCCCTCTCCTACCCAATCCAATTCATTATGTATCCAAAAATATAAGGAATTTGTGTCCTTAATTTTGAGCCAGTCACTCCATTGTTTAATACTTCTTCAAAGCTTTTAAATGCACTTCAAATAAAATTAAACTTCTCCTCATACCACTTCTCTCCCTTATTGATTGTACCATTATATCACTCTATCAGCCTTCTGACCTGTTTGTTGGGTCTCTTACAACCTCAACCAGCCCAGAAATACTCTTCACATTCCTGGCTTCCCACCCTTCAGGTCCTTTTCCACCTCCATTGTCATATCCCCAAACATGACTTTTATCACTCTTTGGAATTTCCATATATATATATGTTTACCTGTTTACCATTGAAACTCTAGGGAAACAGATGTGGCTCAAGCAACTGGGCTCCTGTCTACCATATAGGAGGTACAGGGTTCAATTCTCAGGGCCTCCTGGTGAAAGGTGAGCTGGCCTGAGTGGAGAGCTGGCCCATGCAGAGTACTGGCCCATGCAGGAGAGCTGACCTGCACAGGAGTGCTGGCCCGTGCAGAGAGCTGGCGTGGCAAGATGACACAGCAAAAAGAGACACAGAGGAGAGACAATAAGAGATACAGCAGACCAGGGAGCTGACGTGCCTTTCTCCCATTCTGGAAGGTCCCAGAATCAGTTCCCAGTGCCGCCTAAAGAGAAGACGAGCAGATGCAGAACACACAGAGAGCAGACAGCAAGAGCAAAACAATGGGGGGCGGGGGG
>JAQZBX010070825.1:0-15351 GCA_029593785.1 Cabassous unicinctus
TATGTTACACAATATATTTAGTTCATAGTAACGCATTCATACAGTATTTGTCCTTTTGTGTCTGGCTTGCTTCACTCAGCATAATGTCCTCCAGATTCATCCATGTTGCCATATGCTTTACGACTTCATTTCTTCTTACAGCTGCATAATATTCCATCGTGAGACATTCTTGATAAAAGACTGATTTACTTCCTGGTGCAAATTTCTTATTTTTTTCGTGATGGTTACAAGCCATTCTTGGACCAATACTACTCTGTGGAGCACACTTTTAATAACTCTGCAATATTCCCAGTACAGAGAATAAGGTTTGACATAAAGTTGATGCTCTATAAATTTTGTTAATGGAGTGAATGAAAGAATCAATGCACATAAAGACACAAATAGGTGAAGAGCATGATGAATGACTGAAGTGCAAATGGCTCTATATTGTTTGGTAATAGGATACTTATCAGGACTTCTGTATTTGGGTGTGCTTCAAGTAAGTGAGGATGATTCAAGGCAGGAAGTCCGAGAAGATGGTTTGGTGTACTGAACCAACGGGTTTGTATTTAATTCTCTCAGTGTTGGGAAAGAAATTAAATATTTATGACAATGACATAGTTCATATTGTAGTTCATAAATGTTTCTGTTGAAGCTATTTAGAGAATATGGTGGGGGGTAACAAGAGACGGCATGGACAAATGTTAGGTATCTCTGTGATTTAAGCAATTAAGTTGTAACAGTGAATAAGGATTACTGAATTGAAACACTAGATACTCCTTACGATCCCAGTTGATTCTGACTTCTGATAATGCATAAGAAAGAGTTCCATTAGAGGAGGAGATATAAATATGTAACTTTATCCAGCATTTCACTCACAAGATTATCATTTCATGTTTAAGTGAATTCTTTGAAGAAATCTAAGTATACAAATTGCTTATGATGGTTTCAAGAGTGTGCACTATGAAACATAATATTTAACTTTTGCATACTAAGGATATGTATTCTGTTAAAAATGCCCTAAATATGGTGGGCACATGCTTAGATTTCTAACCCGCATTCTCTCTCTCACCTAAGCCTCCTCAGAAGATACATCTTATATCTCATTTCTAAATCCACAAGTTTTATCAAATAGAATGAAGATACTTTTATCAATTAAAGAAGATATACATATGCCCATTTGTAGTTCTGAACTTTGCACATTAGTTTTGCTTGATGTAATTCAAATATAAATGTAATTACTCCAAAGCATTTTCTGATGTTTTTGTAAACCAGAACATTACTGACTCATGGATTTTCCTATGGACAGTTAATTAGAATCTAAAATTTAAGGGGAAAATGGAGTAGACCAGGGGTTCTTAACCTTTTCTGTTCCATGGACCCCTTTGCCAGTCAGGTGAAAACTTTGGACCCCTTCTCAGAATGTAGTGGCAGATCATTTTATGACACTCAACATGGGATGTCAGAGAAAATAAAGATAATAAGTTGATGTTTTTCAATTCAAGCTCATGGACCCCCTGAAATCTTTCCATGGACCCCTTGGGGATCTGTGGATCTCTAGTTAAGAACCCCTGGAGTTCTTAACAATTGTTTTAGCGAATAATGTGTTATATAGTTGAGGTAGTATATTAAACTCTTTGTTCTGCTTTCTAGTGTCATCATGTTTTCCTAAATTTAAATATTTATAATAATGTTTTTCCTGTGGACTGCATGCATATGTAACACAAATAATTTAAGAGGCCCTTGAGAAACTTTATATTTTAATTTTCTTCCATGTAATATAGATAATTAAATGATGACCAACAATAGTTAGTAGTATTGACACAAGGTAGGAAAATGGATTAATGGAACAAGATAGAAAAATGAAATAGCCTTGAACATAAATGAGAACATGGTACGTGATAAAGGGAGAATTACAAACTGATGAGAAAAGAATCAATTATTCAATAAATTGTTTGAGGAGAATTGACAATTAATATAAAATAAATTTATTTTCTGTTTTAAAAATAATTATACTGCGTAGTTCACTGTTTATTATAAATTGTATATGCTATTTTATATTTTACATGGCTGGTGTACTAAGTGGTAAGGAACAATTTTTTCAAGTTTGATTCTTACTAGTTGGGTTCCTAGGAATGGAATGGACCTCCTACATATGTCCATGGAAAAATGTTATGGCACAGAGTTTAAGGCACTCAATCCTGGTTGACCATACAGCTTATACCACAACCCTTTTCCAGCCCTCCTCAAGCATGAAGGAAGGGGTGAAGGACTGGTGCTTTCTTAACCATAAGCAGAGATGTGGGCCTTGTCATATAGCTGTAATCACAAAGCTTGGGCCCCAGCACCTAGATTATGCCACAAGTGGGCTTAATGTTGGGTTAATAGTAGAATAAGGTTGGAGTCCAGCACATGATCTCATCTTATTAGCACTGGCTCCTGGTGACACCAGAGTTGGGGCCAACAATTCCCTGATCATACAGCTTCAAAGCCCCAGAGCCCAAGGTTGGTGTCCTTTTCTGAGTTTCCTACAGTGTGATATCTGGACCTGCTAAATTACTATGTCATGTCTGAAAGGGTGATGGACAATCGGTGATTTGCAAACTCGTTGCTGATACTGCCTTGGTGAGATTCTATTTGTTCATGATACTGCCACAGACATGGGGTTGGGGCTGGGACTGCTTAGCTGTTTGCTCTTGTTTGCATGACACACACTATACATGGATAATTAAAGTATCAACCATTTACCTTCTAGGAATAACATAGGAAAGATATGATAAATGTAGGGAAATTTGAAGAAAATTTACAATGGAAAAGGATATGTGGTTTTATGCAAGCAGATGAGGAAAATAGAGTTTTACACAGAAGATAAGCAGCATTAACATTTGTTAGAAAGTAAAACTAAATGTATATGGAATAACTCTTCATTAATAGTGGAAATATATTTTAGTTGATGATAAGATTTTAAGTAGCAGTTTGGTATTAAATTCTATAGCACGTGGCAACAGACTTTGGTGAGGGAAGTAACTTATGCCTTTTGGCCTGGTAACTGTAAGCTTCTACCTGAAATAAATACCCTTTATAAAAGCCAACAGATTTCTGGTATTTTGCACCAGCACCCCTTTGGCTGAATAATACACGTATTTAGGTAGAATTGCTTTAACAAGAAGCATAATTTTGGTTAACTGATTTGATTTAGCCTTGTTTTCATGATAGTAACTTTTAATCAGGAATCCTGCATTAAACCTCCAAATATATTAAGGGAAAAATGGATGAGGGAACCACAGAGATGAGTCAGCCAGACCCCCTTTATGCTGGCATTCAATAGCAAGTTGGAAAATACATAATTTTGTCAGGCTACTATTATACCAATAAGTATATGTTAGCACTGGAACTTATTACTTGGGATTGATGCTTCATATATTTATTCAGAAGGTGAACTATTTGGAAATACAGTGTCATTTAAATTTTTTTTCCTCCCAAATCCCACATATCACTTTGCCAGACAGGTATTATTAAAACACAGTTATACACTTGTAACCATTAGCATTTGGCAAATGGCACAAAACTAGTGTGAAACATAAAATGCCATCTTTACAAATGTGCTCCATCTAGGAAAATTCACATGTTTTATGTGCCCTGTCTCAACAGCACTCATATTAATCCCATAATGCAAAATGTCTAATTAGAACCAATTTGATAAGCAGACAGTTATCTGTATTAAACATATGTGTTACTATTCATTGTACAAGTAAACCTATTATTTCCAAGAGAAATCAGAGTCATTAGAACAGAAAAGCTTACTGAAATAGAACTCTGCTAAGCAAAATTAAGGATTTCTATTTTAGAAGAAAACATACATATCATTTCAAAGTAAATGACACATTAATAGACATAATTAGCACTATAAAGTGTTCAAGAGTCTTGAGAATATTAATGTAAGTATTGAGTTTGAGTTTGGTAGATTGCTTCAGAGGCCATCTACATATTCTATTATGAACAAGTTTTAAGCACATTAATGCTTTATACAGGCTTATGAAGAAATAGACATTCCTTGAAGCAAGAAGCCGGAAAATGAATATAAGGAGTGAATTGAACTCCCAAATTATCAGAGATACCCTGTTAACTAAGCTTCATTCATTTTGTCTTACTGATGTAATTACTGACTCATAACCTTAAAAAAAATTTCCTTATCAGGATTGAATTCTGTACTAATACCTAGCTGATTCTCAATTTCATGTATGCACTATGCTTCCACTGTAGTTCCGGTATTTACATCACTGATTAATAAAGTTTCAATGGAATGATGATGCTTCAATAATAACTGGAATTATTGTAACATTTTCCACACTTCTAATATTTAATGGGTACACTTTTAGCATTTTCATTGCTTCATAGAATATTGACTGTAAGTATACAGTTATCATCTCATAAGTCATGAAATTATATTTTATTTTCAAACACTGCAATTGCTGCCCATGAGGCTTTAAGTTCAAACTCATTAGACTAGCTGGCAGCTCAAGTATTCCACAATCTATCACTGCCATTTCTTACTCTGTTGTAATTTCTTCCATCACTCAAGCATTCAAGCCCCATTCATTTCAGTGTTGCTGAAATTCTTGCAGGTCAATTTACAGGACTTGCTATCTCTTGCCTTGTTCTTTCATCTACACTTGACTTCCTCTCACTCATCCTAAGGATTCAACTCAGGCATTATTTTCCAAGAATTCTTGTCCTCAAGGAACTCAAAAAGTTCCTTGGATACTGGTCTTCTTATTTACATTTTACATTGTGCTTAACTTGTTTTTCTTTGCTGTCTCCATTTGTAACACAGTTTTTGGTTCAGTGAGTGTGTGCTGATTTTGTTTCTAAATTATGAAAGTAAGTTGATATGATTAGATCAATTACACAAAAATGGCAAATTATATCAATATAGGCCAATAAAGAACTTAATTCTTCCCTTCTAATTTGAATCACAAGGCAATGCAACTCAAATCAATGTCAGGCTTCTTTATTGTTATGTGCTTTCATTAAACTAATATTTATTGAGATCCTGTTATGTACCTGCCCCTTATATGAGGCATTATATAAATAGACCAACCATAATGAAAAAAACTCATGATCCAGGTTTTGACAGCACAATACCCTATCCATGCAAGTAATGATGAAAAACTAAATCATAAATAAAACCATTTTGGATACATTGAAATTTCCCATGACTGCATTATATGCTGTCAAAGACTATCATTTACTAACAGTATATTCATAAGGATAAGTGATAGTACTGGTCTATATACCTCTACCAGGATTTCTCATCAATTCAGTTGCTTTGCATATTGAACTTTACACCAGGTAATTTTATTTGTTCAATTCCTCCTCAGAACTTAATTCCTGATCCAGCCAAGCATCAATTCTTCAATCATATATTAAGGACTTGATGCCTTCCCAAGCACTTGGATCTATACTTTAAATTATATGCTAAAATAATAAGCAGTTCACTAAAATGGCATGAAATAAAGACTTGTGGGTGGTAGGTAATGAATAGACACATAATGCTGAGAGATCTTGAGTAAGTCAGTTAGTGTTTCTGAGCCACTAGTTCATTTTTCTGTAAAATAGAGGGTCTACTAGTACCTACTTCATAAACATATCAAACAGATCTAATGATTTAATACATATAAAACAATTTCTGGTACATATTAAATGTGTTATGAAGGGTAACATATTACTCCCATGTGTATATTTAAATGGAGACTCTTGTATATATTTAGGAATAAAACCAATATATATTATGTTGGTAGGTGTGATGGTTAGGCTAATGTGTCAACTCGGCCAGGTAATTGTGCCCAGTTGTTTGGTCAAGCAAGCACTGGGCTAATTGTAATACAAGGACATTTATGGGCTTTAGTCAACGGGGAGTTTACTGCATAGATGGCTGATTACATCTACAAACAAACAGGGAGATTGTTGTCCAGCAGTGAGTGACACTTTATTCAATCAGTTGAATGCCTTTAAAGGGAAAGTGATTTCAGCATTCAGAGAGAATTTTCCAGCTCATCTTTGGACAGCCAACTTCTCCCAGAAACTCATCAAGGACCTTCATTGGATTTTCATCAGAGCCCCTGGTTTGCATCTTGCCTGTGGAACCTGACTTGTGTATCCCCACAGTAACGTGAGAGATTCTTATAAAATCTTACACTGTTTACAGATATCTCCTGTTGATTCTGTTTCCTTAGAGAACTCTGACTAATACAGCTTGGTAACAGGAGTGGTTCTGGAGGAACTGTATCTTAAACATGGGATGTCTAATGTGGTTCTGGGAGTTTTGAAATTGGCTCTCTACTCTAATTGGACTCAAGGGTACTAATGACTCCCTTTCCAATAATAAAGAGGCTGCTAACGGTCCATGGCATGAGTTGGCAATAGAGAGACACAAAATATCATCACTGGATTCCCCTAGTTCCTTGCTTATAAGAGGCAAGGAACTGGGTGAGAGTGTTTTCAACCCCTTAACAGAGTTTTGTGGAGTAAAAAGTTATAATGATGTTGGCTGGCTCCTTCTAGATAATACAGATACAGTTATAAAAGAAAGGGATGAACTAAAGTCTTCAAATTTGCATCTTAAATGCAGCATGAATGATGTAAAAATTTCTATGTGTGCTCTGAAAGAAAATCTTGTTTCCTGCAGTCACATGCTTGAGATATCTGAGAACCAAACTCAGGCTCTCATTGTATGAGTAGCAGAGTTACAAAGTAAACTAAAATCTGAACCCCGCAGGGTATCTGCAGTTAAAGTGAAGGCATTGATTGGAAAGGAAAGGCAGTGGTGAGGGCAAATCCTCCTAGTGGGCAGAACTTCGAGTAATGCACCTGGTTCTTCATTTTGCTTGTAAGAAGAAATGGCCAGAGGTGCATTTGTACACTGATTGATGGGCTGTTGCCAATGGTTTGGCTGGATAGTCAGGGAATTGGAAGGAATATGATTGGAAAATTGGTGCCAAAGAGGTCAGGGAAAGAGTTATGTGAATAGACCTTTCTGAGTGGGCAAAAAACATGAAAATATTTGTTTCCCATGTGAATGCTCACCAGAGGGTGACTTCAGCAGAAGAAGATTGTAATAATCAAGTGGATAAGAGACCAGCTCTTTGGCTAATGCTCAGCTTCTTTCCCCAGCCACTCCTGTCTTTGCCCAATGGGCTCATAAACAAAGTGGCCATGGAGGTAAGGATGGAGATTGTGCATGGGCTCAGCAACATGGACTTCCCTTCACCAAGGCTGACTTGGCTAAAGTCACTTTTGAGTACCCAATAAGACCCACTCTAGCCCCCATTATGGCACCATTCCCTGAGGTGATCATCCTGCAACCTGGTGGCAGGTTGATTACATTGGACCACTTCCACCATGAAAGGGGCAGCAATTTGTTTTTAATTGGAATAGACACATACTCCAGATATGGGTTTGCGTTTCCTGCATGCAATGCTTCTTCCAAAACTACCATCCATGGACTTACTGAATGTCTTATCTATTGCCACGGCATTCCACACATTGCTTCTGATCAAGGAACCCATTTCACAGCAAATGATATGCAGGAATGGGCACATGCCCATGGAATTTACTGGTCTTACCATGTTCCCCATGACCCAGAAGCAGCTGGACTGATAGAACAGTAGAATGGCCTTTTGAAGACTCAATTATGGTGCCAACTAGGTGGCAATACCTTGCAAGGCTGGGGCAACATTCTCCAGGAGGCTGTGTATGATCTAAATCAACATCCACTCTATGGTGCTGTTTGTCCCATAACCAGGATTCATGGGTCCAGGAATCAAGGGCTGGAAATGGGAGTGGCATCACTCACTATTACCCTTAGTGACCCGCTAGAATAATTTGATTCTGACTATCAAGGGGAAATAAGACTGCATCTACATAATGAGTGTAAAGAAGAGTTTGCCTGGAATACCGGAAATCCTCTAGGATATCTCCTAGTACTGCCATGCCCTGTGATTAAAGTCAAAGGAAAATTGCAACAACCCAATCCAAGCAGGACTAACAATGGCCCAGAATCTTCAGGAATGAAATTTGGGTCACCCCACCTGGCAAAGAACCACGGCCAGCTGAAATGCTTGCTGAGAGTAATGGGAACATGGAATGGGTAGGGGAAGAAGGTAGTGATAAATATGAACTTCAACTATGTGACCATTTACAGAAATGAGGACTGTAATAGTCATGAATCTTTCTTCCTTGTTTCCTTATGACTGTATATGTACACAAAATGAATTTCTTTGTTTTCTTCCCCAACCTTTTCCCTTATCATATGACAAGTTGTATTAGTTTCATGTCATAATATTTTAATTTTCCCAAGTTTAAGGGTGAATATTACTCAAGGACTTCAAGGACTTGCACCCTATTCTGTAGGGAATTAATGCATTTCCAGTTGTATGCAGGAGAGTTGAACATTGTTATATATAATAATGTCTGTTATTATTTTTACTTAGAGACTAAGTATGGTTTAAGGTAATGTGTGTGGTTGCTAAGTTGACAAAGGGTGGACTGTGATGATTAAGCTAATGTGTCAACTCGGCCAGGTAATTGTGCCCAGTTGTTTGGTCAAGAAAAGACTGGGCTAGTTGCAATACAAGGACATTTATGGGCTTTAGTCATCAGGGAGCTTACTGCATAGATGTCTGATTACACCTATGATCAACCAGGGAGATTGCCATCAGCAGTGAGTGACGTTTTATCCAATCAGTTGAATGCCTTAAAAGGGGAAGTGATTTCAGCATTCAGGGAGAATTTTCCCAGCTAGTTTTTGGACAGCCAACGTCTCCCAGGAACTCATCAAGGACTTTCATTGGACCTTCATTGGAGCCCCTGGTTTGCAGCCTACCTGCAGAACCTGGACTTGTGCATCCCCATGGTCACGTGAGAGAATCTTATAAAATCTCATACTATTTACAGATATCTCCTGTTGATTCTGTTTCCCTAGAAGACCCTGACTAATACAGTAGGGGACAATGTTAATCAACTACATTTCTTTTTCTTCTGCTCTATTTTTCCCAGAAACTTGATCCACTGATTTCTCCATCTGAAATCTCAGTCTAGTTCTTTATTTAATCTTGATTAGGAAAAATACAATATAAATAATTGCATCTACCCGTTTAATGGGGCTCTGAATGTTTAGGCTTTGCTTCCAGATTTGGAGCTCAGAGACCCAGTGACAATAGCATATTGCTTTTATTGATTATAAAGTTACCCATAATGGCAAGATATTTACAAAATCTGTTTCTTATAAGGGCAATTACTGTAAACCCATGTGGTACTATCACTGTTGCCTTTTTCTGGCTCTGGTCTTCATTCTTTATATTAGGTCAATCCCTTCAGCTATATTTCATTTATTATTTTGCAACATATGCTATATGTCCTGTAGGACAGAGACTTTAATGACCATTGGAGCATAAACAAAGATCCATATTCCTTGGCTTACTCATTGCAATCTTCCCACAGGAAATATGGTTCTTCTACTCAAATATCAAAGGTATCTCTGCCCTCCTGATCTCTGGATTTCCTAACACTGTGCTACATTACCTTGAATGGTAAGATGCTGTTAAGCAAAAGTTACCATGGTGAAATTGGTCTGCAGACTAAGGAATTGAGGAATAATATCATTATTCCTAGATAGTGTCTTTGACAAGGGGGATGATGGAAAATAAGGATTTTTCTAGGGAAACATGCTGAACTAATTTTGAGAATTTTTAAATATGAGTTGCTGTGAGACAACTAAACTAAGGTAGGCAGTTAGATATGCAGTTAGATATGTAGAAATGGGTCTCAGAGGAGTGAGTTGGGAAAATTATATGAATTTATAAATAATTAGCTTATAATTGTGATAGAAGTCATGGGGTACAGTTAGGCCTCACAAGAAAATGTTGAAGAATAAAAACTGTCTGAGGAGAACATTATCTGTGTGTTTTGGTGTCATTGACATAGGAGTGAACTCTAAAATCTCACCAGCAGTAAATATTCCAAAGTTGTGTTGAGTGGCAATTTTTACACAACACATAATCCCAAAAACTAGTGTCTTAAGACAACAACCATTTTTTTAGTACACAATTCTTTTTTTCAACAATCTTGGCTGGATTTAACTGGGCAGTTCTCCTGGTCTTTTCTAGGTTCACTCATGTAATTGCAGCCAATTGCTGAATTGGCTAGAAGACAGTTTACCTAAAATTGTCTCTTCTGTGATGGCCTCTCTCTGAATGCTGTGGATTTTCATTCTGTGGAAGGACAGCTTAGGGATAGAAGCAGTGCAGATGGAAAGGAGAAGAGTTCAAGGGCTATCGGACCTAGACTTCACTGGCACAACATCTTTCTGCTGCAAACTATTGTATAAACAACGTTTCACGTCACAAAACCAACCCAGATTCAAGGACTGGGGAATTAGACCCACATCTTGATGGAAGGAACTACAATATCAAATTGCAAAGGGCGTGGAAAAGATATGGCAATTTTTGCAAATAAGCTTCTACAAACATGCAAGAGAAGTCCATGGAAGAGGAATTCAGATAATTGTGAATTAAAAATGACTAGAAGAATAGATGAGATTGATAAAATAATTAATTAAATGCTAACATTGTCATTCAACAGTTTTAAAAACCATGACTCTTTTTCTTTTAATATGTGCAAAATGAAACTGCTGTTAGAACAGCATTTTGCAAACAATTAAAAGGAAAGTAATTTTGAGAAAATAATTTTTCTATGCATTTAATTTTGAATAGTTTTTCATTTAGTATCTAGTGTACTTAGGTTATAAAAATATTTTGGGAATTCATTGCCACTAGAGAGGAAATAGAGTTTTGCAAGGGTGGGGCTGTTTGTACACAATTGATGATGATTGTGATATACAGTTGACTCCTTATGATATTTGGTTTCATGAGCATTGACAGCCAGAAAAAAAATGGTTATTGATTTTAGCAGGCTTTGCTGTCTTTTTCCTTCACTGACCTCTAGCTCTCTTTGCATACTCAGCAATGCAGTAAATGTAATGAAAAAAATTAAAAATCAAAATAAGTAGGCAACTCTGTATCCAGAAGTATACTTTCCCCAAATGATTTCTAGGAAATTTCTATAATTAAATATGAATGCTACATGTCAAAAGTACATGTTGTCTGCTATATAACTGGTTGACAAAATTAAGTAATTTGATATAATATCAAGAAATACTTCATATTCACCACTGACTCCAAATCACATAAGGACAGAGGCTGTATTTTGTTACTGCTTTATCTCCAGTGCATGTCCAGTGTAAACAATAGGCATTCATTAAATATAACTTGGATGAATGAATAAATGCAAAAATAAATTGATAGCATGGGCTTGCAGGGCAATTAAAATTTAACATATCATCAATGTGTTAAAAAGGCATAGAACCCTCATTGGTTCTTCAGTCTTAGTGTGTAATATCTGAATAACAGAATTTATTTCTAAAAGTCTAGGAAGCTGGTGAAATCTCCAAAACATGACCAAAATGAAGTTTGAATATTAGCAGGCTTTGATCATGAATATATGGATAAATTCACTTAGTTCTTCATTCATTTGTTCATCAGTCATTTCTAGAGGGCTTAACTCAATGGCAGACAGAGGATATCTTCATATTCCCCAGAAGCCTAGAGGGATAGTAAGTTGCCCTTGGTAATTTAAGGAACCTCAATGAGTAGGTTACACATCAGTTGAAAAATTAGTTATAATGAGTAGTTAAGCAGCAAATGTGGTAGCTATGGCAGAATAAACAGATAGCAAATTTTCCTGGTAGGTGGGCAGCATTTACAAAAGCATGAAAACAAGAAAGATCATGGCAGATTGGGAAATGGAATATACACTGTTAATATTTCCAGAGTATAGAGAGTAAGTTCCGGAGGAGTGCTAAGAAATGAGACTGGAGAGGTAAACGAGTTTATTTTACCAATGGGCCATTGCTGAGTGGCTAATGCTCCACAATTTGAAAAGAAATTCAGAAGTGACAATCCTCACAGCCTATTCACCAAACTATTGATATTTCCTTTGTTGCTCTAATAAGGAAAATTGACAATGAAACCTAAGAAAATTCATGACTCAGATTTCTGGAGCAGTGACAGATGAAGTCAGTTGGATTATTGTTCAGATTTTATGACCTGTCAAAGCCCAAATTATAGCCAAATATGATTGGATATTGCTGAGGTCTCTGATGGAGCCCAGTAAATAGTAATACTCTTCTTAACCTGAGTTCTAAACAAAATAAGAAATCAGGAAATGTATTGAGGTAGATAGAAAGTAAGAAATGTCTTTATTACTCAAAAGATGGTTTGGATGAGACTGAGTTTATCTGCAAGCAATGTTTTATATTTAATGCTGAACCCCAGATTTAGGTAGAATTATCCACATAAATATAGCAGTACTGAATCAAGTCAAACCTCTCCACGTGAAGGCATAGACCAGATACAGAAGAGATCTCAAACTCCCTATTGGTTAATATTTTTCAGAGAAAATTGAGAAGCTGAGAAGAGAATACCCTGCTCATTCTTCTCAAATTTAACAATCACTTAAGGAATGATAGCTTCTCTGAATAGAAGGGGAAGAATGTTATGCTAGTGGAGGTGCATCACATGAAATAAAATCCAAATGCAGAAAAAGCATTTCAGCCCATGGAGGTATAGTTTAGACATGAGCAGGTGGAGAAAGAGGAGTTTAGGGACAGGGGAGAATAACAGCTTACTGGCCATCTTATTTCCCAGACTCTGTAGTGAGTTATTAAATATTATCACATTAAATTACATTGAAACTTACATGTTAGTAATTTTTTTATCTCTCGTTATGGATGAGGAAATTGAGAATCAGAGAAATTAAATGACTTCCCCAAGACCACATTACAAATAAATTAGTCAAGTCCTTCAGGGGGGATAAGCACAATTCTTGAGACAGCATTCATATTTTAGCTTTCATGGAACAATTTTAAAATTTAAACTAGGAAATCAATTTCATTATTTTCTAAGTGAAATAATTTGAGTTTTCAGTGACATTTTTATCAATTTTAAGGAAAATTTGAATATTCAATAATCAACACAGAGCAAATTCATTAAATAGAAGACCCCTTTTCACATTCTGTTGAGAAACATGTACTTGGCTATTAGAGAAAATTGTAATTACTGCTTAAGAAATTATTTTCTTTGAAGACTATGGTGATTGGTCATTACATGTCCAAAAGCCAAAGAGAAGCTAAGTGGAAAAAACATTCTGTTTTTGCAATTAATATTTTCTTTTCTCAAGGACAAAGATGTAGGCTTGTGTTTTATGCCAAGTTTTCTTAAGTATATATATAAACAATTATTTTGTTCTAGCAATGATGTACCTCAAGAGCTTTTTAGTACAATTTCAGATTGGTGGTATGGCAGTTTGAGATTATTTTATGAATCCCCAAAAAAGAATGATTATGTTTTTAAATTAATCTGTTCTCGTGGGTGTGATACCCCTTGACTGCAATAAATTCGGTTGAGGATCTGTTGATTAGATTACTTGATAAGATCACTTTAGGGCTTTTGATTGGACTCACACAGTAAGGTGTAAGCCAGCTTAGGTCTTTGCCCTCTTATTGGAGCTGTTATAAATGAAGACACAGGAAAAGGAAGCCATCATTTTCTTTAATCTTGCCATGTGAGACAGGTCTACAGGATCACTTAAGCACGAAGACCCCAAGAAGCTGGACCCACAGTGCGGCTCAAAAGGAGACAAGCCCTGCTATATGCCTAAAAGCGTATAGCTGAACTTGGGAAGGAAGCAGAGCATGAGGCTGAGAAAGAAGTCCTGGAAAGAGACAAGTGCTATGCCTCGTTACTCACAGCTGAGCTCCAGAAGCCGGGCTCTGAGAAATGGTGAGCCTGGAGGGGCAGGCTGAGACCTCATCAGAGATTGGTGCTCATCTGGCTTTGCCACATTCCCAGAAAACAGGATCAACTGTAGCTGTCTTTGGTGAAAAATCACATCTCATGGTGCTTTGGTATGAACTTTTCACAACCTTGGAACTGTATGCTTTTACCCCAAATAAATCCCCTTTGTTAAAGCCAACCCATTTCTGGTACTTTGCATCGGCAGCCCTTTGACAAACTAAAACAGGTGGTAATATCAGTTCTCTGGTTTAACATAATTTTTTAATCTATCCATATTCTGCTACAATAATTATAGCTTCTACATATATATTTTTTTACCATTGTAACTTAGCATCTAATTGCAAATATGCATTTTACATTATATTTAGATCTCTTGAACTTAGTAATTATCAATTAAGTGTTCTAGCCAGTGTGGTTTTATAAACATTATCTGCTTAGGATCAATGCTATAAAATTAATAGAAAAGATTTTTTATTTCTTTTAGATATATTAATAATTTATTTAAATATGCAGTAGTGTTAATAAAGTAAGCATTTAAATCAAGCAGTAAACATATTTACCTTTTTTATAAATGCATTTGAGGAACTTAGATAAACTTTATGAATATTTATAAGGCCAGATAGGTGGAATTTTATAGAAAAATATTATTAAGCTAGATAATAGTGATACTGTGAATGTGTATACTTGGACTTACTCAAACTTCAATGTAGTGTGAGACTTCAATATAGTAATAAAACCTATGGATATATTATATGACTATATTGTTTATAATATAAGAAGGAAACTTCATTTCTCAAGATAAATTTATATCAAATAATTTAAAATGTCAAATAGTTATGAATTCCACATCACCAAAAATAATGTTCAATTCTCATTTCCATCTTACTGGACCTATGAACAACATTTTACTCAGTTGATCTCCCATTCTCTTCAATCTTTGTATTATAAAAATAGAATGCAGATACAGAAGAACACAAAGCAAATGTTATAGCCTAGTGATTTATTAACATCAACATTCTTGTAACCACTATATATGACAAGCAATAAAACTTCCTGCCCCTCCAGAATCCACTCCTTGTGCCTCATCATACTCATCAACCAACCCCACCTATTTTCCAAAGTAACCACTGTCCTGACTTTTCAGTAATGAATTATTTCCATTTCTTGATGCTTTTTTTCACTCAAGTACTCATCCATCGACACTGTATTTTAATCATGTATATTTTTAAAATGTCTTTTGAGTCTTTTTCATTATTCAGTTTGCCCTTTCATCCCTTTCTTTCCTTCCATTTTATCTGATAAGGATATTAGGCTGTTAGCTCATAAAATTTCCCATATTTGAAATTTGCTCACTGTGAAATTCAATGCTTTCTTCCATCCTCTGAATTTCCTGCAAATTGGTAGCTAAATCTAGAGTGTTAATAGTATACAAATTTAATCCCATAAGCAATATTTTGGG
>JAQZBX010070826.1:0-15348 GCA_029593785.1 Cabassous unicinctus
TATGGATTTTTCTCCCTTTTTAGTCACTGAACAACAAATTTCTGAGAAAATGAAGAATATCATGAAAGAAAATGCAGAACTTGTACAAAAATTGTCAAATTATGAACAGAAGGTATAATTATTCTTTGTTTTCCCCCCCATGGTTCCAGCTTGAATTATTGCCACCTGTCTTATAGTTCAGTTGTTAAGGATGCTTTAAATCATATTTTCTTATTTCTTTGTTTTTTTACAAGTCCTCCAAATCTGAGGCAATCTGTGTAAAGTAATACTTTACTTTATGTGTAAAGTATGTGTAAAGTAATACTGTCCTTTGAAGGGGTCATCCATGAGCAGATAGGTTTTGATAGCACTAAAATTTAGATTTCTGAATTCTGAATATTTTATTTTATATTTATATTTATATAGATCAAGGAATCAAAGAAACATGTTCAAGAAACCAAGAAACAAAATATGATCCTCTCTGATGAGGCAATTAAATTTAAGGTAAAAATTCCCTCTCTTTTCAGTATTATATTCTAAAAATAAAAGTGAAAGTAATGAGTAATTATTACTAATACTAATACCTCTTTTTGGTAGGATAAAATCAAAAGACTTGAAGAAACTAACGAAATTTTGGGTGACCGAGCTAAAAATCTTCGTGTTATGTTAGAATCTGAGAGAGAACAGAATGCCAAGAATCAGATCTTGGTAAGAGGTTTGCTGCTAAGTGTTATTGTAATTTTGACTTTTGGGCTATTTTGTGCATTGGGTAAGTTGAACTCTATATTTTTCCATGCTGTTAACCTAAAATAAGAGAGGGGAACAGGAAAATTGAACCTAATTGTGTCCATTTTTTGTGAAATTTTAAGTACTAAGATCACAACTTACTATTGGGGGCTGGGAGGGCTAGGAAGTATTTTTTTCCCCCTCAGCCCTGGGTAATTTTCATATCGCTTGACTATGTTCTCCAAAACATGTAGAAAAACTAAGAAACTGTAGCCCGTTTGATCAGTCGTACCATTTTGCTTTGTTTTGCGTTACTCCTTTTTTCAAAATAAGCTTTTAATTTTAGAATAGTTTTTAGAATTACATAAAACTTGCACGGATAGTACAGTGGGTTCCCTTATCACTCAAACCCAGTTAAACTTGATCACCTGGCTGAAGTAACATTTACTAGGTTTTCCCACTGTAAATTATTCTTTTTTCTCCCCCTTTGCACTGCCCTCATTGGAAGGAAGTCGGTGTTCACAGCCCATACTTAAGGAGGCAGTATCTTCAAAAATTATTTGGAATTCTTCTGTACTGTAGATTTGTCTATTTTCCCCCAAATCTTGCTGTTTTTAATCCAGACAAGAGAGTTTTCACAGTCCTCTTGGGGATTTTTTTTCTCCACCATTAGGAAAAATGATTGATTTGAACTGTTTTACTTGAAAGTTTTTTCATCTTCTTAGCTTTTTATCTTTTTGTCTGGTCATCTTCCATATTACCTTGTAACCAGGAAGGTTGTAGATACCATGAAACACATATACATTATATTCTTCCTTCTTCATCTCTTTATGTTCTTGACTTTGATCCTTGGCCAAAACTGGATCACTGCTTTTACCCAAAGCGTAGGGGATGTTTTGTTCATGTTTCTTATTAGCATATATCCCTGTGTTTCTTCTGAAATCCTATTAACATGTTTTGTATTTTGTTTCTACATGCAGATACTGGAAAACAAGAAATCTATAGAGAAGCTAAAAGATGTTATTTCAGTGAATGCCTCAGAATTTTCAGAGGTAAAGCTGTTCGTAATCCCTGCAGGATATTAATACCATATCTTAGTTTTGTTGAGGAGCAAATATTTGATGTGTGCTAGAATATGGAAACAATGGAAAAACTATATGATGTCTGGTTGGGAAAATGTAACTTTTTCTGTTTTTCTTGGGAATCAACTTGTTAATAGGAGTGTTTTGTGTTAGGTTCAAATTGCTCTTAATGAAGCTAAACTTAGTGAAGAGAAGGTGAAGTCTGAATGCCATCGGGTTCAAGAAGAGAATGGAAAGCTTAAGAAGAAGAAGGAACAGGTACAGAAAAGTTAATGCCATAGATTAACTTTAGCTATGTGCTAACTTTAGCTAGAGTGCTAAATATCATTGTCTCTTGAGTATCTTTTCTCAGATCTGTTTTGAAAATGAAATATGAGTGCAGGATTTTGTTCTTAGACATGTAAAATGTGAACCGTGGTCCCAGAATTGAGGACATGGATACATTTTCCCCATCACTTCTGAATTTCCTGTCTTCATAATTTCTTGTGGCTATCAGAGTGCTTGTCTTTGTCTTGTCAAACACCAACCAGTTATTAACTTGGATAGCCTCAAGGGGGTGATGGATAGACTTTTTATACCAAAGAATTAGGTATTTTATAAGCCTCCTTGAGCAGTTATTGCTCAGCCTCACCAACTGGAGGTTGCATAATCTGTAGTTCTAGGCCTGAGAAACAGTGAGATGTGCCCTTTCAGTCACACTGGAAGTGGATCGTTTGAATGGGCTGCAAAAGTGTTTTCTGAAGGGTACAATAAACTGGGTCAACTTTCTTGACAGCTCTTATGTTCTCACTGCATTTGAGGGTTGGGACCACTCTCCCCTTTCCCTTTATCAAGGCCTTAGCCTGTAGTCACAGGTCCCAGGAGGGGCTGTTCCCTGCTTCCCTGCCTCATTCACATGCCCTGGGGGCTCTAGTGCTCAAGCCTCCTTTGGTAATTCATGTGATGGCTTTTCAGTTGCACAAGGAAATTGAAGACTGGAGTAAGTCACATGCTGAGCTCAGTGAGCAAATCAAATCATTTCAGAAGTCTCAGAAAGATTTGGAAGGAGCTCTTACTTACAAAGATGATAATATCGATGTAAGTTCATTCTCATGAATACATGTTTAAATATGCTTAATTTAAATTGAGAAGCTCTTTCCAATACCCTTTTGCTTCTCTTCTAGGCTTTGACTAATTGCATTACACAGTTGAATCGGTTAGATTGTGAATCTGAATCTGAGGGCAAAAATAAAGGAGGAATTGAGTTGGATGAATTAGCAAATGGAGAAGTGGGAGGTAAGATGAGTCTCAGGGAGGCTGGATCCTTTTGTCCTCCTATTGTTTATTAAGTGCACTGATGCTGCTTTTGGGCTGGCTGCTTTCCTCTCTAGTTAGCATCCTTAGATTTCTGTGTCTGTGTGTTTTGGGTGGAGGTGGGTGCTGGGGTGTGGTGTAGCAGTGGGCAGGAGAATTAGATGTGCACTGGAAGTGGAGCAGCATTGATGTGTCTTACACCTCTTAAGTATCGAACACTACAGAATTAAGGTACAGTAGGATGAGAAACTTGTTTCTCAAGTCTCTGGAGATGACATTTGCTTTTAATGCTCTTCATCTCTGTTGTTTTATGGCTTTAAGGCCCACACCCAGTTTTCAGAGTATTGAGGTAGTAGGAGCCATAAACTAAGGCCATGAGCATAGAGGCTAAATAGTAGTAGTGCTTACTGATGAGGACAGTGTTTCTAGACACTGTTTCCCAAGTTGGATGTTACTTGCACAGTGGGGGTTTTGAATCACATCGGGTAGCAGATTCAGGGGTAGAAAAAGGAGTGAATCTTTCTGAAATACGACATTGGCCCAGGCAGATCTAGGAGAGAAGAGAGAGCTTTAAGCTTCTTGCTCAAGAACAGCACAGATAACAGTTTTTTGTACAAACTGAGAATTCACTTTTTGAATCTAACTTTGTGATTCTCTTAAGAGTCAAGTAGCCTAATAAATCTTGTTGGTTAATATTTTTTTCAAATGTCTGAACATGAGGTAATGTTTTAGTTTTTGGAAATCAGGAAAATAGAACAACGTTAAGAAGCAAGGTAGGAAAAACAACTAAAGCCTTTTGTTTTTTAGGTGACCGGCATGAGAAGATGAAAAATCAAATTAAACAGATGATGGATGTCTCTCGGGTATAATCCTTTTTATAGTGTACCCTAAGTGCCTGTGAGTTCTTTGTATGCCTCATTTCTAAGAATACTTCTCTCTTATGCAATTTTCAGACAAAAACTGCAATATCAGTAGTTGAAGAAGATCTAAAGCTATTACAAGTTAAGCTAAGAGCCTCGATGTCCACTAAATGTGACCTGGAAGGTAAGTTGCTTCTTGAGAAGAAATTGCATTATCTTGTATTGATTTTGCATTGGAAAGATGAAGAATGGCTCCCTGCTCTCATGCATCTCACCTCCTCCAGCACTACCCCCAATCAAGTTCTTAAGTCCATGTGCACACATGTAGCTCAAATGTTTATCCTATACAGACCAGATAAAGAAATTAGAAGATGATCGCAATTCACTGCAGTCTGCCAAAGCTGGCCTGGAGGATGAATGCAAAACCCTGAGGCAGAAAGTAGAGATTCTGAATGAACTCTACCAGCAGAAAGAGATGGCTCTGCAAAAGTAAGATTTTTGTTGGTCATTGTTAAAAATATTGTATGACTAATGTGTACTGATAAAATTTTTAAAAGGTTATTTACTATTTTCCCCTCAATAATTAGGAAGGATTTGTCTTTCTTTCTAACTCATTTTCCATAAATTGCATTTTTCTTTTCATTCTAATTAGTTTTCAGAAATTGTTGCCTGTAATTTATTTGAGGGAGGAGTAGTTTAGTGGTACCAACAGTTACTGCTGCGCACGTGCTTCTTTTTTTTAAAGATCCGTATCCTTTTTATGGCTTCACCACTTATTTCAACTTTGCTTTCTTTGTGATTGATTACTTAATTCTGAGTCCATTTGTTTTACTGACTTGTTATATAACCTTTAAAAATCCTGAATGATTTATAGGACATGTTTTTTAGTAGAATAAAAGGAATTTTCTTCTTGATAAAGTGTATTAAGGTACAGCAAATAAAATGCAAGTTTATTCAACTTCTCTAACATCCATTCAGTCATCGTGACTGGTAGGGGTCCTACTCTTCACCCCAAAAGCCACTGTTAGTTCAGACCCCTATCATCTTTTTTGCCAGTGTCCTAACTAATTACCTTATCTCTGTTTTCCCTTTCTTATATCCCTTCTTCCAAATTCTCAGTATTTTTTTCTACAACCACTAGAGTAGACCCTTCAGGATCAGTTCCAGACTCCTTAGCAAACCCACAGGGCATTTCTCCCCAGAGGGCCTGGGCTGCTCTCTAGTTGCATTTCCCGCAGATCCCATGGATGCTTCCTGAACTGCAGGCACACTGAACACACTTCCTTCATGCCACACGAAGCCCCTTGGTCTTTATGTAATGCTGTTTTCCCCGCAGTAAAAATGTCCTTTTACATTACTTTCACCTGGCAGTGTCCTGCCTACTCAAATGTTTTGCTTCTTAAAGTATTTTCTGGGGTGAGTTATGGCATAAATAAATAGGTAGATAGCCATAGAGTCTGGGTAAGTACTCATTATTTTTTTCTTACACTGTAATTCTGACATATATATTTGTGTTTCAATCTACGTATTAGTATTGGCTTTTTATTTGATGACCCGTTCAATGTTCTTTTTGTCTTTTGGAATATTTTTAATGATTTTGCCTTTCCCTTGTTTAAGTTATAGGTTGCTGTACTCTTTGTAATTACTCTAAAGACCATAGCACCCATCCCAAACTGTAATATTTAAAGTCTGATATAAATTATCAGATTTACCTCTCCCTGGGCCTTACTTTCATTCATTCTCTCATGATTTACATGCTATTATAGTGATGTATTTACATTCTCTGTATAATTCAAAGCCAACACAAGGTTTTTATTGTCTTTTACGTGATACCTGATAAGTATTCATTTAGATTTATTCACACATTTGTAGCTCCTGTAGTTCTTCATTCTCTCTTACATCTTCCGTTTGGGATCACGTTCATTTTCCTTGAAGAATACCCTTGAATGGCAGAGTAAATGAGTTTATCTTTGTCTGACAGTGTTTTAACTTTGACTTCATTGCTCAAGGCTCTTCTGCTGGCTATAGAAATTTGGCAATTACTTAATTTCAGCACTTTAAAGAGAACCGTTTTGTGGTTTTAGTTTCTTTGAGGAACCCAGTGTCATTCTTATTTTCCCTTTTTGAATGTTGCACCACTATCCTTGCTGCCTTTTAGTCATTTTCCTTTTTGTTTTTTTAAGTTTTGTTGGGAGGTGACTAGGTGTGTTCTGCCCCCACCCCACCCCCCTACCTTTCACTCTGTCTCTATGCTGCTGGGGTTATCAGCATCAGCACCTCTTGAATTTCTGGAATAATATCTTTCCTCATATACTGATTGTGCCTCATTCTCTCCTCTCCTTCTGAGATGCCAGTTAAATGTTAGACTTTTTTATTATTATTTTTAAACAGCCATTTCCCTTATGTCTCTTACTTTCTTACTTGAATTTGCTTCATTCTGTCTATCTCTTTTCTGACCTGCCCTCCAGTGTACTAAATCTCTTCAGTTGTCAAATCTGCTGGTAAAATCATTCATTGGGTTCTTTTTTTTTAATGTTTTGTTTTTTATTTCTCTTTTAAATTAACTACTTCAATTTACTTAGGAACTATTAAATCTTGTTCACATAAGTTTAAGAGGACTTTTATAATAAGTAACAAGAACACATTTAGTATAACTTTTTTGGCTCAGAAATTGCCAGAGCCATAAGCTCTGTAGAAGCACAAGAGGCATATGCATGTAAAAAAAATTCTTTGAAGTAGACATTATTCCTCAGCATTCAATTTGTAATGAGTCACTGTTAAGACTTTGGTTTGTTTGGGCTCTTTTTTTTTTTTTTTAAGATTTATTTTTATTTATTTCTACCCCCCGCTCCTCGCTGTTTTTGCTCTATGTGTGTTCTGTATCTGCTTGTCTTCTCTTTAGGCAGCACCAGGAACCGATCCTGGGACCTTCCAGAGTAGGAGAGAGGCACTCAATCTCTTGTGCCACCTCAGCTCCCTGGTCTGCTGTGTCTCTTATTGTCTCTCCTCTGTGTATCTTTTTGTTGCATCATCTTGCTGCACCAGCTCTCCTGCGCAGGCCAGCTTGCCTTTGACCAGGAGGCCCCGGGAATCGAATCCTGGACCTCCTGAATATGGTAGACGGGAGCCCAGTCACTTGAGCCACATCCATTTCCCTCATTGGGTTCTTGATTCCAGTACTCTGTTTCCATTTTATAGGTTTTAATCCTCTGCTGAAATTCACAATCTTGACTTTTACTTTCTTGGCTTATATTATAAGGCACAGTTATTCTAAAGTCTGCTTGTGGATCCCTTAGGAGTTCACTTTTCGTCTTTTAGATTTTGATAACAATGTTTTGTCTTGTGAAGTGCCCAATCAGTTTTGATTGAGCAGCAAACATTGTCCATAATAATTGTAGAGAAAATATGAGGCCTAGGATGATGTCATCTTCTTGCAAAAAAGATTTGCATTTACTTCTAGCAGGTGGCCATCTCTTTAATCTAGTCAGCACTTAAGATCGTTCAACAATGGTCAGTCCCATCAAAGAACACTGTATTGTTGCTTGTTTGGTATTCCAAATGTACAGCTTTTTCTAGTTCCAACCCAGTGCCTAGGGCTCTTATTAGGGTCTCTCCTGTCCCCACTGGCAGACTCTAAATTCAACTTGTTTTGTCTCTAAGCCCATGAATCTGTTAAAAGCCCTGCTCACCTTCTTAATATCTCTGCCTTAGTTGGGAATTCATAAATGAACCTAGGGGAAAAGTGTCTCTAGATGTTGGGCCTACCTATAATTCTGGGTTTCTTTTTTCTACTGGATCTTACTCTGATATATTTTCATTGCCTTTTTAGCGCTCTGATGCCTTCAGACACATTTTTTTTTTTGGATTTTGGCGAGCTGTTCTCAGTGTTCTCTGACTGACTCATCCATTATTGGACTCTTTCTTCAAAACTCAAATTTTCTCAACTCCCTTAAACCAGTCACAGGTTGCTCTGTTCCTAGTTGCATCTTTTATACATTAAACTGTGAATCCCTTTAGTGCAAGGATAGTACTTCACTACATTGTATCTGTTTAGCACCTTACAGAGTAACCAGTGTAGTATAGCCACTAGTCCATAAGATATTTGTTGAAATATTGAATAGGTGGCTATAAAAGAATACTTAAACCATTTTCTCTTTGGTGTTACTGATCCATTTTGCTGTAGCCCTTTTAATTTTGCTACTGACCCATAAATATTAAGTTTCAAATTAAGTATCTTTTGAGTCAGAACTATGGGTAAAGAAGTACAAGGATAACCAGAAAATGTTTTCAAATCATTGTGTTGCTACTTTTAGTCTATATTACAGTAGATTGACTTGTGCTTGAAGATGATCTGGTTAAAACCAGTTTCCAGCAGATAAAATGGTGATTATGGGACAGTTCAGATCATTTTTCATTTCAATAGATAGTGCTAATGAACAGTAACGATACTGGTATAGTAGATTGACATTCCTGAGCTTGAAGGTTATCCAGTTAAAGCCTGTTTCCAGTAGATAATACCCTGATTATGGGACAGTTTGTATTATTTTTCGAAAATATTTGATAGACATTGCCAATGCTAAGATTGCCTCTTTCTTTAATCAAGATTTCATTGATTAGGTAGTAGGAGTTCCATATCTGAAGTGTGGAAATGTTCTTTGGTTAATTGTGTAGTTAGAAGACACGTTTGAAAAAGTTCTTTCCTTGGCTGACTATCTTTATCATGGTACTAGTCTTGTATTGAGAAAGTCTTTCCATGGTAGAAATAAGAGAAATAACTGTCTCCTGCTGTCTTCTAACAGACTTAGTTGTGTTAGGTTGATCATTCCGGCTTTCCTCATTATAATAAAATGAGCTCTCATCTCAGAGTAAGAGACTTGCGCATGGGGCACATAGTGTATTTTGTAATTGTTTGTTGTATTTACTAGTGAGTAGAGAATTAGGAGAAATTAGAAAATGCAGGTGACTTGGCCAGCAGGGCCAAAGTTTGATTTTTATCCTTAAAGGGTAGGTTTGTATTCCTTCCTATGATTTTGTATGTCGATGCATTTTAGAGAAGGATGAGAAGTATCATTGAATAGAGGCATTCAGACTGCTGGGAAGAGAAAAAACCACTTTCACATGACAGCTGGTTTTATATTGTTTATTTTTTGCTCATCTTAGGAAGTTGAGTCAAGAAGAGTATGAACGGCAAGAAAGAGAGCAGCGACTATCAGCTGCAGATGAAAAAGTGGTTTTGGCTGCAGAGGAAGTAAAAACTTACAAGTGAGTTCAGCTTCTAAAGAGGGTGTCAGTGATGATAAAACTACTGTTTGGCCTTTTAAAAATACCATTTTTCACACTGTGTACAGAAGCATAAATAAATGGTCAGAGAATGTGAACACATTGAATTCACACAAGAGGAAAAATAAATTCTAAGTTGACAAATGAAAAAATGATAAGTTAACAAAACTTGGTTCATGCAAGCAGTTCTGGGTGGTTTTGTATATTCACATAATTTTTTAGAAAAATAGTTTTTGTAGGATGTATCAGAAACCATAAAAATGATTATGCCATTTCATAGAACCAGTAGACATAGGGAAATTTTCTATGGATGTAATTAAAGGAAGATAAAAGCTTTATAGGAGAAGATATTCATAGCAGGATTATTTGAGAACCTCCTGAAGAATGGTTAGGGAAATTGTAGTGTATCAACTCAGAATCTCCAGCCATTAAATAATAAATAAGGAAATTATATAGTATTACTTTTCATTATAACATACTGTCACTATAACTATGTGAAATATGTTTTTATATGTGTGGATACAATCTATAGAGGTCCAGTCATTAGAATAAGGGGAACATGGTCAGGTTATTTAAATTTTTATTCAGTTGTTCTTTAACTGATAAAAGCAAGTGTAATTCTTAGGCGGAGAATTGAAGAAATGGAAGATGAATTACAGAAAACAGAACGCTCATTTAAAGACCAGGTAATAATTATCCTGCCCTACAGTTGTAGAATTCTTTGGTATCTAATACAGACTATTATAATAGCTATTGTAATGAATTCCTAAATACATATTTTTTGATGTATTGTCTTTTTTAGATTGCTACTCATGAGAAGAAAGCTCATGATAACTGGGTAAGACTTTTTTTTTTCTTTCCTTCATTTTGTGCATAGTCTGCTACAACTGAATTTGGATATTTTTTCTTCAATAGCTCAAAGCACGTGCTGCAGAAAGAGCTATAGCTGAAGAGAAAAGGGAAGCTGCCAACCTAAGACACAAGTATGCAATTTTGATACATATTTTTTCCGTGTGTTTGAGAGATTTAAAGGCTATGCTATTGGCATTTAGTAAAGGAATTTTCTATTTCATATTCAAGTCCATTCTTTCTCTATATTTGAGATTACTGGAAATAACCCAAAAGATGGCAATGCTGCAAGAACAACCTGTGATTGTAAAGCCAATGCCAGGAAGACCTAACGTACAAAACCCTCCCCGGAGAGGTAGGGGGCACTTCGTAAAGGGCAGTGTTTGTTTTTCTTTGTTTTGCGCAATTAAATTATTTTTCATTTCTGTGTGTAATAGCTATGATGCCCAAGCACATACTCATGAACAAAGGTTGTCGTAAAATGGTGCTTGTCTTCTTCAGGTCCTCTAAGCCAGAACGGCTCTTTTGGCCCATCCCCTGTGAGCGGTGGAGAGTGCTCCCCTCCTCTGATGGTAGACCCACCTGGGAGACCTCTCTCTGCTACTCTTAATCGAAGAGAGATGCCTAGAGGTGAATTTGGTAAGCAGCCACATATTATTACCTTGCAATAAATGATTTCAAGAGGTTTTTTTTTTTTTTTTTTTTTTTGAGATTTCTAATGCAAACAAAAGTTTAGAATTTGGGTCTATCCAGAATAGAGAATAATTATTTCTTAGTTGGTCTTGATGGATAAATAGTCTACTGTAAGATCTGCTTTAGAATAGAAAGCATTTAATATTTTCCTGGAGCTTCCTTTATTGCTTTTTGTTTTAAAATTTTTACTACAAAGGATAAGCCTTTATTTTTAAGTTAAATTTCTGTGGTGGTCTTACTACTACTATAAAAGTAGCCTTAAAACTTTATAGTTGATGCAGCATACATACTTTCATTTCTCACTATAATATTAAATGCTGTACATCTATTTCTAATCAATAATATTTATGTAATACTTGGAAAGATAGGGAGTCAGATTTTGTGCATACTGGAAGAAAATGAAACTCTAGGACTGTATCAAGCCTGTAGTTTGAAGTACAAGACCAGGGCAGTTAAAAGTGTTTATTGCTACTCTTTCAACCCAAAGCAGTTCTTTCTTTAAATTTTTAAAAAGTCTGTGCTTAAATTCTAAGTGATTCCCCTTCATATGTATTGGGAGACCTATTTTAATGTTGCTTTCTAGGTAGACTTGAACCTTGACCTGTCCATAATTCGTTTGTTTTGTTTTGTTTTTGTTTGAAAAATACCTGCAAGGACTCTGTTTCTTTCTCAGGGTCAGTTGATGGGCCTCTACCTCGTCCTCGATGGTCATCTGAGGCATTTGGGAAACCTTCTGCCTCTGGTAAGAACCTAAGTGTGTTCAAGAAGGAGAAAGTAGGTGGAGGATTTTTTATTTTTCCTCACAGAGTATACAAGTCAATAAATGTAAACCAGTTCTCTGGCCTTTAACAGACCCAGGACCTGGTGGTGCAGCTCCCATGATGAATAGCTCAAGAAGCTCTTCCCCTGCTAAGGTGATGGATGAGGGCAAGGTAAGTTCTGCAGTCATTTTGGAATTGTAATTAGATACTTCAGGAAACATTTAACTTTTGCTACAACATCCTCTCCTTGCCTCATCTCCTGTTTGTGTGTTCTGTTATATATGTACTATCTCGTTTATTTTTTAAAAAGCAAACTGTTCCCCAAGAGCCTGAAGGTCCCTCTGTCCCCAGCATTACATCTTTGGCTGAGCATCCAGTAGCAGTAAGTACTTAGAGGTTGACGAGTGAACTGGGCTTTTACTTGGTATATTTCTGGAAAGGATCTGAGGAGCATGACACTAATTTTCATTCTTTAAATTGCATGGTAATATGGCTCTGACTGTTCTTGGGAGTGTTGCTGGGTTGCTGAAATCTGATTGGTTGGTTGTTTTTTCTCCTTTCTCCTGGTTTAGTTAGGTGATTAACCTGTTTAGAACATCTGTAATTGTAATAACTAAAAAATGTGAAAACTGACCACTGCCAACTGTGTGCTTGTGTTGAATATTCTTTGGCACAGTAAATTTTTGTTAGTCTTTGGAAGTGTGCATTTAGGAATCCTTTAAGTTGTATATTAAGTAAACCCTGTTTTTAATGATCAGAAATTTCAGATTGGTAACTGAAGAATGTTAGCTGGAAGTAAAATACCGAATAATGAAAATCTATAATTACCCATTGAGCCAATTCCCAGCAGTGGCCTCAAATTATGCTCACTTAAGTGTATTCCCTCGTAGCCTGCCAAACAGTTTAAGTCCTGTGATCATAACTCAGTGCTTTACCACATGGAGAGCAAAATAAGTTTAATTATTTAGAATTTCCAACTGATTTCTAATATGAAGCACAGTAATAGTGAATGAAGATAAATATTAGAGCTGTGCCTTTAGTGTATATAACATTGTTTCTGCTGGAAAATACTTTCCAAGTTCCAGTGCAGGAAGCCAGGACATCTAAGAGATCCTTTTATTCAAGGGCAACTTCTACAGAGTAGAAGTCCCCTTTGTTTTAGAGGGAAAGCAGAGGTGGAAGAAGCATGGACTAAGACCTTTTATTGAATTCTGGCTCAATTCTCTTACATGCAGCATGACTGTTACCAATTATCTGATACTCTCGATGCCTCTCTCCCTTTGTATTTAAAACAAGGTGGTGGTCATACATAGAATTTAGGGATGTGAGAATTGGAGATAATATATAAAACGCCTCTTCAAGATACTCTGCATAGTAGCTATTTCATGTGTAGAGGATTGATTTTTTATTCCCTTTCATTATCTTCATTCTTAATGTGAATATAATAAGCTTGTGGTGATGGGAGCAATGTGGGAGGGGAGCACAAGTTGTCCTAGAAATAGATTTTGTTGTGAATGGTGCATTTTTATTAGTTGGGAATTACCTCTGTTAATATTCTTTGACAGTCTATTTGCTTTTCCTTCTATTTGCAGATACATGTACTGATGTGAATGGCAGGACTGTTTAGCCTTATAACATCCTTTTCACCTCTCTTAGCTGTCAGTGGGAACAAATGGGAGGGGTAGAGTTTTGCTGCATGAATTCTGCTGTCTAAACCTGGTGGAGAGGAAAGGTGCCAGGTGCCAGCTATCTGCTTCATTGGGTTGCAGCTTTTATTGGTGTTGGTGCTTTTGTCCGTCATACTACAATATTTCAAAACTTTAATTCTTCTGCTCTGCAGGTTACTATGGCTGCAAAGGGGACTCCTCCTTTCCCAGGAGTTCCCCTTATGAGCTCTCCCAGGGGAGGCCCTCTACCACCATCCATTCGATACGGACCACCTCCTCAACTCTGTGGGCCTTTTGGGCCTCGGCCACTTCCTCCACCGTTTGGTATGATGATGTGAACCGTAGTAATTGGCTTGTAAAGCATATTCATCTCATCTTTCTATTCCTTGGTTAAAATTTAACAATTGCTATTGTAGGGCTTGGCAGTGGAAACCTAAAGACAGCTGAGTACATTTTAACTTTTCCTCAAGTTTCTTAGGACACATGTGGTGCTACGTAATCTCTCTATACCAAGATGGCAACAGGTAGCACTTGTAGAATAGGACAGTGTTTCTTCGTGAAAAGCCAAAAGTATGAATTCTGCAGGTGTTTATGGAACACCCAAGGCTATGTAACAGGCTCTAAAGGATAGAAATGTGGATAAGACAAATCCCCTGACTCCAAGAGTTGAAGATATCCTAGAGGACCAGATACGTAAATTATACAAGAAGCAGCTTGTAATCACGCATACTGGAAGCAGAAGCAGTGGGTCACAGAGTACAAGAGAGGGAGAAATCAAACCCTTGCTCCCTATCTTGGGAACAGATAGAAGGGAGGATGTTAAAGGGAAAGCAGGATTTTATTGCTATCTAATGAACTTTGCTGAATTTAATAGATGGAGCTGGAAGGCCACTCCCAGCAGGGCACACAGCTTGTTTTTGATGTTATGTGTTAAGTCTCTGCTGAGCTCTGCATGAATTTTTAATAGCTACAGTAGTAGACAATGGAAATCCTTTTTATCAACATTTCCTTGTTGTAGTGAAGCTCTTGTTTCATAATCTATCATCTTTGTATGGTATAAGGTACTTACAAGTACAGCCCCAAGCTCTTATGAGGTAAAGATGGCAGAATTGCATAATGGAAAAAATAGAGTCTGGAGCTAGGTCGAGCTGTGTTTTAAGTCCTGTCCGTACTGCTTTGTGACTGGCTGGCCTGTAGGTATGTAACTTAAACTTGCTGAGCCTCAGTTTGCCTAATCTATAAAGTGGCGGTAGGTTTGTGAGAAATTGAAGACTATATTAATGTACCTGGAATCATCTTGTTATTTTTTCCTTTTTTTTTCCTGTGGAATCATCTTAATTTCAATGTTTGTACTTATTTACATAAATTTTCTTCTTCCAGGTCCTGGTTTTCGTCCACCACTAGGCTTAAGAGAATATGCACCAGGTGTGCCACCTGGAAAACGGGACCTGCCTCTTGATCCTCGAGAATTTTTACCAGGACCCACACCGTTTAGACCTTTAGGCTCTCTTGGCCCAAGAGAGTACTTAATTCCTGGTACCCAGTTACCACCCCCTCATGGTCCCCAGGATTATCCACCTTCACCTGCTGGAAGAGACTTACTGCCTTCAGGCTCCAGAGATGAGCCCCCACCTACTTCTCAGAGCAGTAGCCAGGACTCTTCACAGGCTTTAAAACAGAGCCCTTAGCCATGACCTCTGACCTTTAGTCTGAGAGAAAGAGTGGACTGTGCACTATTCATTACAGTAAAGGATTTCACTGGCTTCAAAATCCAAAAATTTATTTAAAAAGTTTTGTTTGTAAAACGAAGCTGCCCTGGCAGTATGCATTTTTGAGCCAAACAATTCAAAAATACAATTTTTCCCCCTACATAAAGACTGCCTCTTAGGCTAGAGCCTCTTTACAACTTTGAAATGTGCAATAAAGAGTACCTGTGTTCTAGTTAATGTAGCATATGTAATTACTAAATGATTTAGAGTGTCATGAAAAATATGAACATTTCCTGTGGAAATGCTTTAAGAGCATGTATTTCCATTTATTTACCCTGTTTTTAGTGTACACCAGTTGATTACAGAGAATGGTGTTTATAAGCTTGGTTTTTTAAAAGTATCTGGTCCCAAAGACTGTTACGCTAAAAATGTTTACCGAAAAATCACTA
>JAQZBX010070827.1:0-15347 GCA_029593785.1 Cabassous unicinctus
CGGTTCTGGTTCTGTCGTCGCGATTTCTCTCTTTTGTCCCTCTCTCCTCTCGGTGGTATGCAGTCTTCCCCTGCTATCCTAAACCCTAGAAGATCTATTTTGGGACTGTTTAAGCCTGTTCTCTAGCTATTTTTCTGGAGAAGAGATTCCTGTGTGTTACTAGTCAGCCATCTTCCCGGAAGTCCCCCTAATCCATAAATTTGAATAAATTTTTAAAGTTTTAATGAATTGAGATAAATTAGCTAACAAAAATAAATACGCTTGAAATTAAATTTAAATTTTTTTAAAATTAATTTCTATTTGAAAATTAAAAATAAAATTAAAATGTGACATTAAGTTCTTCTTGGTCAAAATATAAAAAACAATTAATTTACCCTACATTTTGGAGAAATAAAGTGATAAAATTAGAGTAATATTGAATAGAAAGCAAATAAAACTGAATGACATTCATCAAAAAAGAATAAAGATAGAAGTATCCTTTAATAAGCCAAAAATGGGAAAGAAAAATAGAGTCATAAAAACTATAAGGAATAAAAAATGAGATAGTGTTTTAAGCCATATCGTCAATTAAACCAGAAAAGATTCTAAATTTTTTGTTATATTTTGGTTTCTGCCATGACATTTTTAAGTGGTACAAGAATTTCCCTGCCACATAAACTTTAAACCTTAATAAGATGCAAATAGAAACTGTTTTCAGGCTTTGGATACAGATAAACCATATCAGTTATCCATGAGATAATTATTCTGGCTAGACCCAACACTCCAATGATGAATAATATTGGTATTAATAGGCATCCTAGTCTTGTCCCTGAAACTGATATTAACTGTGGGATTTACATATATGTCCTATATGATTTTGAGTTAATTACCTATACTTCTTAGTTTTCTTGATTAAATACTCACACAGGGTATTGCTCCATAATAATATGATATCTTTATCTGATTTTGGTGTTAGCATGCTGTTTACCTCAAGGAAAGATTTAGGAAGTGTATTCTCTGATTCTCTTTTTTTGAAGAATATCAGTATGATTGGTGTTTTGGAATGTTTTGTTATTTCACCAGTGTACTTATGTGGTCCTGTGATTTTCTTTGTTGGGGGGTTTTAATTACTGATTTGATCTCTTTAGTTGTTATTTGTCTGCTGAAATCTTCTATTTCATCTTGAGTCAGTTTATGTAGTTTATATATTCCTAGGAATTTGTTCATTTCATCTAGTTTATCTGTTTCATTGGGGCACAATTGTTCATAGTATCCTCTTTTGCTAATTTTATTACTATCTATGTCTATGATAATGTCCCACTTTCATTTCTGATATTAATTATTTCTGTCCTCTATTTGTTTTTGTTAGTCTAGCTAAAGATTTGTTGATTTTATAGAACTTTACAAGGAAAAATATTTTGGTTTCAATGATTCTTTCTTTTGTATTTTTATTTTCTGTTTAACTGATCTCCAATCTTATTGGATTTTGTCTAGGTTCTTGACTGTGCTGCAGAAATTAATTTCAAGAGCACACCACATTGATTAGGCCAGGAATTTATTAATGTGGGGAGAGAATAGAAATGGAAGAAAATAAGAGATCATAGGTTCCAGATAGAGAGGAAGGGGCTGAAGAGTGATAAATAGGGCTGATTTACAGACTACAATTTCCCATTATAGATTATAAATGTCCAGGTTTTACTTGCATGTTGATCCGTGTGGGGGGAGGGTCATGGCAAGAGCAGGACTTGAGGACGGTGGGGGGAGAGAGAGATATTCAGCCTTTGCACTTGCTTTTTAAACCATTACTTATTCCACCCCTTTGCCAGTGACATGGGAGGATTTCCAGCTGCTTGTTGTTATGATTGGTTACCCCACCCATCAATCCCCCAGGAGGGCCAAATGATAATGTCCCTGGAGAATACCTGAGGCTTTTCCTGGCTTCCAAAGGAAATCTCATTCTGGATGGGATTCTTGTGAGAATCTTCCAGTAGCCATCTTGTGGGTATCAATATCCATGTGGACATCTTTCCAGTTTCCAGATCCATCTATTGAGTCCCTATGTTACTAGCCTGCTTCATCACTATATTCTTTGTAATTTCATACCTACCACACACTTTGTGTTTGTTAATCTCTTAGCTCTCTAGTATTTCAAATTGTGAAGTTACGCCTCATATTTGAGATTTTTCTCCTTTGTTGTTATAAGAATTCAGAATTATAAATTTCCTTCTCACCAATATCTTTCCTGCATCTAAAAATTGGTATATTTTGTTTTGTTCCTCCAACTCAAGATACTTCCTAATTACTTTTGTGACTTCTTCTTTCACCCATTGGATATATGAATTTATATTTTGATTTCTTTATATCATTGAATTTTCCAGTTATCTTTCTGTTATTGATTTCTAGCATCATTTCAAGGTTCTCAGATAATACATACCCATTGTATAATGTCAATCTTATTAAATGTTTTTAAGTTTTTAATGACCTAGTATTCTGTCTATTTTGAAGAATGACCCATGTATACAAGAGAAGAATGTTTATTCTGCTATTGTGTGAAGTGTTCTACATGTTTATTGGCTCTAGTTGATTTATAGTATTGCATAGTTCTACCATTTCCTTTATCAATGTTCTAACTAGATGATTTTTTGATTACAAAATGTTTTGTACTTGAGACAATTTGTGTTTTGTGAATACCAGAAAAGATCATGTTCTTTGAACTAATCCATTCCTGTGGTTGTGGAAACCTTTGATTGCATTAGATTCAGTTAAAGGATCCTTTAATTAGATCATTTTTATTAGATAACTTTAGGGCCATTGACTAGATTACATCAGTGAGGCATGACCTAAACTGGGTCTCTGCCTTTTTACTGGAATAGTATATAAGGAGAGAACTGACAGCAGAAACACAAAAAGACAGCCACCATTTTTAGCCTGCTATGGGAGAGCAGACTCCAGGATCTTCTAGAGCAGCAGAAAGACAGAGAAACCCTGAATGGCTGAGAAAGAGGCTCATGGAATAGCTCAGAGCTGAAAAGGAGCTCTGCCATGTGTTGGATTGCCCACAGCTAAACTCACCAAGAAAGTTAGAAAGGCCAACTTGAATTGATTATTACTTACACTGTTTTATCTGCAACCTGTTTCCGCCTGCAGAACAACTTCTGGGAAGAACACTACAGAGATGGGCTTCCTGGGTTAGGCTTCCAAGCTGCCGCTGGATAGATTGGAGTCAACCTACATGTACACCAGTATGTCTATAGGCCTTACAATGCTCCCTCCAAGACAGAATTGGCACCCACGATAAGAGCTCAGGTCCACTACATTGCACCTGGGAAGGGCTGGGTTAGAGATGAGCTTGTTCTATAAGTTGTAAGTTGCATTTTCTTGATTCAGGACACACCCTGTTTAAACAATCATTTAACTGTTTTCTGGGGTTTTGAGGACTATAGTTGGTTTTTTCTTTTAAGATTTATTTATTTTTATTTATCCCCCTACCCCCATTGTCTGCTCTCTGTATCATTTGCTGTGTGTTTTTCTGTGTCTGCTTGTCTTCTCTTTAAGCGGCACTGGGAACCAATCCTGGGACCTTCTGGAGTCAGAGAGAGGTGCTCAATCTCTTGTGCTACCTCAGCTTCCTGGTCTGCTCTGTCTCTTATTGTCTCTCCTCTGTGTCTCTTTTTGTTGCATCATCTTGCTGCACCAGCTCTTCATGTGGCCAGCACTCCTGCATGGGCTAGCACTCCCCTTGGTCAAACTTGCCATGTGGGTGAGCTTGCCTTTACCATGAGATCCCAGGAATCAAACCCTGGACCTCTTATAAAGTAGATGGGAGCCCAATCGCTTGAGGCACATCTGCTTCACTAAAGTTCATTTTTATTATAGTTTTTCAAAGACTCTGTGGGTGAAAAGACCCTGGAGTACTTTATACTACCATCTTGGCTACCTAGAAGCAATAAAATAATTTAAGGATGCAAATTTTATCCCCAGAGAACACAATAAAATATAATGAAAATAAGTATGTTTAAAAATACAACAGAGGGAGTAAATTTGTATATTAAATATTTTCTTAAATAAATATAAGCCAGGAGAGAAGAAAATAATTTCAAAATTGTACAACATGAAATTAAAATAGCACATAAGTAAATAATGATTTTAAAGGTACATGACCTAAACTTTTCAGTTAAAGCCCTTTAATTGACTCTATTAAAATGTAAGGCCAAACTATCTGATGTCTATAAGAAATATATGAATAGTAAAGGAATGGAAAAATGTATACTTGTAAATATAAACCTTTAAATACAACAGTGCAAAGTAGTACTATTAGAAAAATTAGACCTTCGTATTCCAGAGATGTGAATGCATATAAAACAACAAACAGATTTCCAGAAAATTATAAATTCCTTTACAGAGCTTCAAATCACATAAAAAATTAAGAGAATTAAAAGCAGGAACATTTTTTTAAAAATGAAGACATTTAATAATTGTCAGGGATAAAGTTCTAATTTTTTTGAAATGTGGGACAAAAGTCCTATTTCCTTTCTATTTCCTACTCCTGATCTACCAAAACTATTTTATTATTAGAGATGATATTTTGTAGTCCCAATAATAAAAATTGAGGTAAGTTTAGTCATTAAAAAAGTTTTGTAAATTACTCTTTCTTTGACTGCTAATATTTTTTATTTTATTTTATTATTATTTATTTACTTTCTATCCATTTTAACCACCCCTTTCTCCCCATTTTTGGGGTCCTTTCACTGGGTAATTCTGTGTCTGTTTCCTGTCCTCTCTTCTTATCCTTCTCCTCATGTCTTCACTGAGATTTGATCCTGGGAATCTCAGATGTGGGAGAGAGGCGTTCTGCCACCTGTGCCACTCCAGTTCCTGGTTTTTTGGTGCATCTCATCTTGGCTCTCCCTTGTGTCACTCTCCTTTTATGTCATCATTTTGCTGCGTGACTTGGTGGGGCCTGGCACACTCACACACGAGGCCTGGTGGCCCACTCGCATTCTATATTTTTCTTTTATTTTACTGGGAGGTCCTGGGAATCAAACTCAGGTCCATCCACATGGGAGATGGATGCACTATACTTGAGAATAAAACATTGATTTCAATGCTGAGAAGAAAATTCCTACAAGGTGATTTTTGCAAGGACTAAGCAGGCTATTGAGGTGGCATAGGCATAGAAAATATTAAAACTCTAGGTTGCCTATTGTGAAATAAATTAATGGTGGCATTTTAATCTCCAAATAAGCTTTCTTCAGCATTGTTGAATTTTTGTTCAATAGAAAAATTGTGCAATTATATTTCATCAAATATATATTATTTTCTAAATCCCTGATCCATACCATCAAATTCTCTCCAAAATTCTGAAGTATAAACAGTTTCCTGTAGGAGTTGTTTATAAATCTACAAGGAAAATGACTTCATTATCATCAATTAACAAAAGATTCACAAGGATGCATTTCACTTGGTTGAATATAGAGGAATTAAGCTTTTGACAATCCACAAAATTAGCAAACCTTTACTAATCTCAGCACTGATTTTTGGTTTTTACTCTCATATCTCTTTTAATATAATAAATGCCAATGCACTAAATAATAAAACAAGTTTCACAAACATTATTGTGGATGTATATTGTAACATTTTATATTATAACAGTACATCTGCTGTATTGATGAATTAGTTAAACTCCCAAATCTTACTGGAAATATTCCACCATATTTTCCTTGTGATGTCTCAAATGCTCCCATTCATCTGCTGGTGGTACACATGGCTAGAAAGTAATTAGTTATCCTGCAACAGTCAATGAAATATACAAAATAATGTAGATGTTACAAAAGTCTATTATAACATACATCAAGGCTTATCATAAATATTTTATGATAAAATAAGGCTTTTAAGGAAAATTTTGTATGATGAAATTATATAAACACATAAGTACACAGATAAATAAGCTGTACATGCAAAAAGGAGAATACTTGGAAGAATATACCTCTAAAGAAAACCATCATTTATGACCAATTTTCTCTGTGTTCTTAGAATTTTGTAGTAAAATGATTTTTGTGTAATGAACAATGATTAATCCTAAAAGAGTGTCAAACGTTTAAACATAAAAAAAATGTTTTATTGTGAAAAATATTCTATTTTATTCTTGGTGGTTAATGATGAATCTTTTCAACAAAAGATTAATTAACCATTTCTCTAGATAAACTCCTCTATAACTAAGACATAAAATAGACCATCACAAAAGAATGTGAAAAATGATGCTCAACATTACATGGCTTCTAAGGGGAAGTCAAGTTTCTGTTTCAAAACTTAATGTGGATGATTTACTCCTTCAACTTTTTACTTGATATCCTGCCAAGGAATCTTCCTTGGAAATTGGTCCCAGAGATGACCAAATGTTGCATTATCAACAATCCTTAATATAAGAGAAGCCCTGGCATTATCAAAGTGAAAGGGAAGGGATATACTCCTCTGCTTGTGTTCATAATAGCTCTCCGGTACACATGTGAGACATAATTTCCAAGTGAATTTTCTATTTTACCAGGACATGAACAACATTTTTAGGTTGATTTAGTGTACCTCACAAATATAATTAAATGTACAAAATTTAAGCTTAAGTTATCTCAAAGGAAACAATTATTATAATTGCAGAGATTCTAGACTCCTTAAATGGCTTACATATTTTATTTGTGAGGAAAATTTGAGATTGAAAACTTTCTAGTCACATGATTCTAAAAGAAGTTTTTTACCCACTTTAACTCCTGGTGAGTATTAATCTCAAAGTTAGAGGGTTATAGTTTATTTTAAAAATGTATATATTATAAGGATATGCCTATACATAAACATAGCATGTGTTCTTTACTTAGGTGATGCCAGTATTTGTATAAATGGAAATATATAATTAATGGAATCAGAGACATCAAGCAATGTACAAATGTTGAAAATATAATTTTTGAAAGAAATTAGATGAAATTTATGGTAAAAATTTATCTTCTACAAATTAATTATAATGTGTTATCTATAATATTAATACACTTAAGGTTTTGATTTCTAATCTTTTATTGGTACTAAATAATATCGGATACAAAAGAACAGTAAATGATGTAGTAAAACGCTATACAATTGTTTATTAAAGAGCTAGTCCTCTTTTTTTTGTTGAAATTAAACATACATACAAATACAGTGTTTTGAGCATGATCTCTGGACTCAAACAATCTTTATAGAATAACAGAGCCAATGGTAATTAATAGCTGATACTCTGGGTAAGATACTTAACTTTCTGTGCCCTTTTTATCAATTAATAAATGTGTGCAATAGTAATAACTATCATATAATATTTTAATCTGGGTAAATGTGGTAATGAATGGAAATAATTATAACAGTGTCATATCCATTCTAAGTATGCAGTATATATGAGTTGCTATTATACATTATCCAAATGTTGTTTTATACCAAATTTAGGTTTGGCAATCAAGCTAATATTTTGTCAGTCATAGTTCACAAACTACCATTTATTATGAATTTCTAGAGTCACTAAATTAATTTTTTAAAAATACCAGATAATTCCAATAAACAAAATCTGTTTTGAAATCACTCATGCTAAGTATCACTTTGATTTCTCAGGATTTTGCAGCAGTCGTACTCTTTGGGAAGTAAGAATAACACAAATGTGCCTGACTTTCATCCTTACGGGATTGACAGACTCTGAAATGATCCGGCGACTCCTCTTTATGTTATTGCTCTGATATACCTGAGTACTGAGCTGGGGAATGCAGGAATAATACTGATAATTCATCTGGATCTTCAGCCTCATACCCCCATGTATTTTTTCCTCAGTCACCTGTCATTCCTTGACCTTGGTTACTCAATGGCCATCACACCTGAAACCTTAAAGAACTTACTAACATCCAACAAGTATATTTCAATCATGGATTGCTTCAGCTTGAAGGATTGGTAATGAATTCAAATTTGTAATATCCCATACATTTTGGTAAGGAATATTGTTAACAGTTCCTTTTTAAAATGTCCATGCCATCCAGAATTGCAGTTTTAATTTTCTCTACTGTTCAATGTATATCTAAGATAATGTGTTTTCTTCATTTTCCAATGTTTGAATTTAAACAATGCTTATTCGATATATTTTTCCCTTCAAAAGATTTGTTGTCTTTTTTGTATATTAAAGTTTTCTTTGTTAAATTTTATTTCTTAATTTTCTTAACTCATTTTTGAAAGACTGAAATAAAGTGCAACCTCTGTTAGAGGATTAAAACTTTTTACTTTATTCTCACAAGTTCATCACTGTTAAGTAATTTATTCAAATAACTAAATGTGCATTATTTTCTTCTACATCCTGAATTCACCTTAAAATTTTGACTTCTCATGTAATACCCATATAAATAAGTATATTAACATTTATTTTTGCTCTGAAATTTATGTTGACTGGAATCTATATTTATTGCAATTCTTTGTTTCCTCTGCGTATAGCTATGTCTTTGATAAGCATTTATTATGAATAATGCAACTTTTAAAATAATTTCTTATCTCATACATTGTGTCTTTTCTTATATTTATATATCCTTTATATTATCTGGTCTTTTTATGAATTGTGCTGGCCTTATTTTCATTTATATACATTTCCATGATTTAAAATATGTACCCAATTGGTTTTTCAGGGCAATGACGCTGAAGAGTCTCTCATTTTTCAGAAAGCAATAAGTTCAGGAATTTTTTTATGTTTTAATTAAACTCAGACTATTGATCATCTTAGAGTATATTCTAGAATTCATTTGTTATGTTATTATATAAATGTAATACAACCTTTGGGGAATGTGAAAATTCTAGAGAAATTACATTCCCCTTCTGTTCCCCTGTTTATAGCACTGCATATTATATTTTATGTAAGATTTGGTCTGAAGTATTTTTAAGAGATAACCCTTTTGTTCATGGCATGTTTTAGTTTGCTAAAGACTGCCATTGCAAAAATACCAGAACTATGTTGGTTTTGATAATGGGAATTTATTAGGGTAAAATCTTACATTTCTGAGGCTGTGAAAATGTCTAAATCAAGGCATCATCAGAGATGCTGTTTCATCCAAAGTCAGCTGCTGGAAGATCCTGGACTTCTGCCATGCAGCAAGGCAAAATGACAGCTGAACTCTGCTTTTTCTTCCAAGCTCACTTCCCCCCAGAGCTCAGCTGTGGGCAATCAGGCATATGGCTCATCTCTCCCCAGGCTAAGTCTCTTCAGCTTTGGTTTGTATTGATGATTCCAGCCTCCTGCCTCTCTCTTAGTCTTTCAGGGTTTGTCTGTCTTTCTGCACCTGTAGCCAATCCTGGAGTTCTCTCTATCAATGCATGGTAAAAATGGAAGCTCTCTTTCTTTGTGTTCCATTTATATAAGACATCAGTAAAAAGATTCAGATCCACCCTGCGTCCAGCAATCTAATCAAGGGCTGGACCATAAGCAAAGTGACCTAATGGAAACTGGTCTAATCAAAAGATCCCTTGACTGAATTTCAACAAAGGTCCCACATAAAATAGGTTCACATGTATAAGAATGGCTTTGCTTGAGGACATAAGTTCTGGAGTCTATAAAATATTCAAACCAAAGCAGGGTGGTATGCCAAAATTCTATGAATTGGAAAAAGTTAAACTATAAAATGATAAAGAAAATAAGAATGGAATAAACCATGGGAAAATTTGAACAAAGATTTTGTTTGTAAATGATTAATATTATATAATAATGGTAAAAAGAGATTATATTTAAAGAGCACCCATTGAATTTGAGACAATCTTCATTGTTTTAGTTAAATAATTAACAGTTTATCTTCACAAGATAACTGTTTAGTAGATATTTACAATACCTGAAATTTAATCTCAGGTAATGAAAATCTATCTTCCTATTTGTTTAGGCAAAGGCATAAGAGCATCCCAGAATTTTCTCTTGTCTTACAATTCCCATATTGTCCATCAGCATATCATATTGTTTCTCTGTGCAGAAAATAATTGTCATGTGACTATTTCTCAACACCTCATCTGCTAACATGCTGGCTCAAAGAACCAAAATTTCCATCTTTAAATTATTTCCAGTGTTCTAGATTGTCTTTCTCTGTCCTGGCTTATTTCCCTTTAGTCTAATCTCAATGCAGGAGCAATTGATACTTATAAAACGTAAGTTGTATCATGTTACTTTTCTTCACTAAAACTACACGATTTCCCATCACATTAAGAATAAATATCATTTTCCAAGTACTGCAGGTACAACATGATTTTGCTCCTAATCCTTACTTTGTCTATCACGCACATTTTGGAGTGGCTACAATGGCCTCCTCACGCTTCCTATTCACATTAGTTCTGATGTTGCCAGAAATATTTGCATTTTTCTTCATCCTGAAATTCCTTTTCCCCAGTAAATCTCGATGTGTCGTTTCTCCTTCTATTCCTCATGAGGCCATCCCTTACCATTCTATTTTAAATCACACAATACCCATCCGTCATCAATACTGAATTCTTTTCCATAGCTGTTTTCCCTCTCTAACATTCTATATATTTGTAGTATGCCTTTTGTTTGTTCTGTTTTCCTCACATTGAAACCTTAATATGCACACGATTTTTGCCACTTATTTTCAATGCTGTATCCCCAAAATCTAAAAGAGCACCTCAATAAATGTAGTTGAATAGCTGAATTTTACAGATGTTGAAACTAGGACAAAGGTTTCATAGCTTGTTCATGGTCAGTAAACAGGTTTAAAGGACAAGCTCAAATTAGAACCCAAAATTTAGAATTCACATTCTTTAATCACCATTTTATCATATGACTTCTTTTTCAACAAAAATATACTATTCTTAAGAGAGTTGAAAACATATATTACTTTCTTATATTATGATATATTAAAAATACAGGGATGAAAGGTGTATGTTGTTGGCAGACTTCACTAGAGCTGCCAGTAGAAGACAGTGTAATTTTGGAGACAGGTACTATATGTTCTCAAACATTAACGTATAGCCTACTTTCAGAAAGAAAGGACTGTGTAATAGAAAGAGTGGTTTATCAAGTAATGTGATCTAGTTGGGGAGCAAACTTGTATTAAGTACAGGCTGGTTAGTGTAAGGAAGGGCTTCAGAAACAGAGTTGCTCAGCAGAAGGGAAGATATTATCTTTGTTTTTTAATTCTGTTTTTTTGGTTGTTGTTGTTTTTGTTGTTGTGGTTCTTGTTGTTGTTTTTAGGTTCTGATGCTGAGGATTGAACCTGGGACATCAAATGAGGGAAGTCAGCACTCAACCACTGAGCCATATAGGCTCCTCTGAGTTGGATTTTTCATTTATTTGCTTGCTGTTTTTTGAGGCACTGGGGCCTAAACCCAGGACATCCCATGTGGGAAGTAGGTGCTCAACCATTTGAGCCACATCCACTCCCCTATCTTTGGATTTAACAGTGTAGTCAAATTCTTTTGACTTTGTGGGTGGCTCTTTCCTTGACATAATTCTGGGCCCATATTTCTTTAATGTTGTTACTCTGCCATCTTGCAATATGTTTGCCCTCTTCTGCAGGTTTGAATAGGTTTCATATAGCATACTTTCCACATTCTAGACTGAGGGAAAGGTGAGACTTTTACATTTGGAAAACAATTTCAGAATATTTGACAATTGGAAAGTTTTTAAAAGGAAACTTGATTTTTAAAAGAGACAAAGGACTAAAGAGATTACCAATTTCTTTTGATGTGAGCATACAAACAATCATATGTTTAGTACAAATTATCAAAGTTAACAACTAAAACTTGTTTTTAACATTTTTCTTGCAATCATTTTAATATTAGTGGGTGACTTTATCAATATCTTTACCTTAAATCCTTATGTTTGTAGGTTTTTTCTCTCTTTTAGTGGTTGTCCTAGGGATTATTATATGCACATTTACTTTATCTTAGCCTACCTAAAATAACATACCACCTAACTTATAACATTAGAACTATAAAGTAGTACAGACTCAATTCTTTTTTCAAATTTTATTTTTGACATAAATTTTCTTTTATATATGGCTTAAAAACAAAAATTCATCAACCCAGTTTTATTTCAAGCAATTAAAACTGTAAAACCAAGAATTTAATTTATCTACCTTCATTTTTACATTTTCAGTGTCATTTGTGTCTATGTTTAATGTCCTTCTGTTATCATATTCCTGTTTGGAAAATTTTTAAACCATAAGCCTGCTGGAAAAATAATTATTTCGCTGTGTGCATTTGTATTAATCTTCCTAAAATGTATTTATTTTGTTTGTATATTGGAAAGTTGTTTTCAGTAGGTATTGAAACCAGGAATGAGTTTTATCTTTCACTATTTTAAATATATCTTTTCATTATCTTCTTTCTTGTATCAATATAGATGGTAAGTCTCTTATATTAATTATATTTTTTCAATATGTATGTGATATGTACTTTCCTCTGAATTCCTTCCTAATTGTGTACTTATCTTTGTTTTTAAGCAGTAAGTCTGATGAATCCAGATGTATTTTATGGTTAATAGATTTGTATTTTGCATTTATCCTTCCTGGGGTTTCTCTGACATTTATGGCACTCTGATTTGAAGCCTTTACATATTTTTGGAAAAGTCTTGGCCTTACATATTTCTTCTGGTCCATTTCCTCTCTATTCTTGTTGTAGAACTGTTAACTTCATTTATATTAAATTGTTTGACATTGTCCCATAAATTTTGACTAATTTTTACCATTTTAGATTTTTCTTTAACTTTCTTTATGTTTCTTAATTCTTTTTGGCTTGCCTTCAAGTTTGCTCATAATTTTCTGAGCTCTACTGACTTTCCTGATGAAACTATTGAAGAAATTATTTGTTTATGGTATTGTGTTTGTGTACTTTTAAAAGACTTATTTCTAGCATTTCATTGGATATTCCCCTGTAATATCCATCTACCTTAAAAAATTTCTCATGTGTCTGTACATGCCATTTTTCCTGTCTGCTAGTCTTTTAAGTAAGAAATTTTCAATGCTCTTAAGCCAAAGACCATTGGGAAAATTTTTCTCAACAAGTTAGCTTTATTACTCAATGTAGCAAGGAAGAACACAACCATTGGGAAACGGGCAGTTTCTAAGTAAGAAAGTGTTAAAAATAACTGATTGAGAAGAACATAGTGCACCATCTAAGGAAAAACAGGAAGAAGAAAATGACCATCTGCTGTGAAGATTCCTGATTTGATACCTCCATTTTGCAGGGGTGGTTGCCCATTCTGCACCGGTGAGGAGGATCACCAACAGACCCACTCCTCGGCTGGAAGTAAAAGCTCTCTTTCCCAGAAACAGGGGAGGGGAAGTAGCCTGGCACCAGGCTACTCTTTGGATAATTCAGCTACCTGGATTCCAATCTTGAGTAATGCTGAGGTTAAAACCTGCCTAAAGGCCATGGTGTTTGCACTTGGGGTGCATGGGGTGATGTGGTGCCAGTTTGCAGTACTGCAGGACCAAGACTGGAGCCTCACAGTCAAGTCATCAGATGCTATTCATTGATAGCAAAGAAGCAAAGAGGAACCAAGTTATGTTTGACCTTAAAGCAGCAGGATGGTAGGAATTAAGTGAGAGAGATGCCATCTATAAAGACTTCCCATTCAAAAATATTAATCCACTTTTAGGAGAAAGAGGAAGATGGCAAGAAATTCAGCAATGTGAGGGAATTTATTCAGAAAACCTGCATTGACATTATATCCTAGGGTCAGTTTTCCAACTCATCTTTTATGACCTCTGCATGTACAGTGTCCTGTAATGACAAGTAATGTAATGACAACTGTCAATGCCCTCCATCCAAAGACACCAGGAAAATTCTTGTGGTTCAGTAAGTTGGGTATTACTCATGGTAATAAGAGAGAACTTTCATTATGGAGAACTTTCGGCCATTTCAGGAAGAAAGTGTTAGAAAAGACTTATTACAGGATTGGGTTTGTGTTAGTGATTTGGGGAAGTTTTTAAGGAAAGAGGAATTTGCTTTTGTTGGAAAAGATGCTGAGAGCCAGAGCATAAAGGGTTAAGCATTTAGAAAGCATGCTTGCTGGCAGAGAAACATTATTAAATGCCTCCAAGGACACTGCATACTGCAGACATCAGTAGGAGGAGGCAGAGCGGAACGAACTCACCACTAAGAAGTTTTTGTCTGAATTCCTAAGAAAGATTGTCTAAGAACACAGAAACAGGCAGCACTCTTACGTGCCAAGCAGAGGAACTAGGGAAGGATGCCCTACTTTTGTTATCAGCTTTGTAGTATAAAAAGCAGCTTCAGCCTAAATAAACTTGCCTGCATTCCACATGGAGTGAGGTCCCCTGATCCCAAACTCTCTTTGGATCATTCCCAGCATCGTCTACCTCCACGTTGAATTACAACAGCGTTGGATTGGATGCTCTCAGGATTTAAGAGGACTTTTATGATTAGGTATTTTAATAAATATTATCTATAAGGAGAACAGACTGAAACAAAACTAAAGCTGAAATTTATCATGAGACGATAGTCATCCATATAAGCCAGGAGAGGGGGATGTCTGAAACATGTTAGACAATGTTCATGGTTTGACTGTGTTCAAATACACTGGGTAACAGAAAGGATGAAAAGACAGATAACTAAGATAGGTCAATGGAAAGTCAAAAGATATAATGGATGAAATAACTAATGCCTTTAAAGAAATAACACTGTTAATAGATTTAACTCCCCAGTAAAAAGACACAGACAGGTAGAATGGATAACAAAAAAAATGATTCATATTTTGTCTAGAAGAGACTCACCTTACACGCAAGGGCACAGAGACTGAAAGGAAAGTTTGGGAAAAGGTGTTACAGTAAAAACAGTAATCAAAAAAGTGCTGGAGTAACAATAGTAATATCAGATAAAAAATAGACTTTAAATACAAAAATGCTTTAAGAGATGCAGAAGGATATTGTGGCAGTTTGATAATGTTTATGAATTCTAAAAATAGACATTGGATTATATTTGTAAAGCGGTCTGCACCTGGGCATGATTAAATTATGATTAGGGCTTGGTTGGGCCATGTCAGGAAGATGTTGTGTTCCCACCCGCTTGGTGGGTGGAGACTCACAGAGAAAACTACACTGCAGAGAAGAAAGTTGGAGTTTTGAGCTGGAGCCCAGCAAGTAATCACCCAGAGGAACAGAGCAGCTGAGCCCAGAGATAATCGAGCCCCAGGGAGAAAGACAAACCTGTTGCTTGACAGTCTACAGCTGGCCTTGTGGAGATAGCAGGGCAGATGAGCCTGGGGAGAAACAAGCCCCAGAAAGAGAGGAACCCAGGAAGCCTGAACTCTTGGCAGCCATCATGCTCTAACACATGGCAACAGACTTTGGTGAAGGAAGTAACTTATG
>JAQZBX010070829.1:0-15349 GCA_029593785.1 Cabassous unicinctus
AGTTGAGATGCTCATGTGGAGTTTTTTTCCCCCCTCATTCTTTTAATATATGTCATTAATTGATTTTTTTTTTTTTTCATTTTGAACCGTCTTTGCATTCCTGGGATAAATTACACCTGATCAAGATGTATAATCTTTTTAATGTGCTGCTGGATTGGTTTGAAAGTATTTTGTTGAGAATTTTTCAGCAATATTTAAAGGGAATATTGGTCTGTAATGTTCTTTTCTTGTGGTATCTTTATCTGGCTTTAGTATTAGGGTGATACTGGCCTTATAGAATAAGTTTGGGAATGTTCCTTCCTCTTATTTTTTGGAAGAGTATGACCAAGATTGTTGTAATTCTTCTTTGAATGTTTGGTAAGATTCACCAGTGATGTAATCTGGACCTATACTTCTACTTGTTGGGAGGTATTTAACTACTGATTCAATCTCTTTGCTTGTTATAAGTCTATTGAGCTCTTCTATCCCTTCTTGAGTCAGTTTAGGTTAAATGTGTTTCTAGGTATCTGTCCATTTCATCTAATTTATCTAATTTGTTGGCATACAGTTGTTCACAGTAACTTCTTTTTTTTTGAAAATTGAAATTTTTATTTATAAACTTGTATTACATTATTGTACTATGTTACATATATTATTGTTTTAAAATCATAATTCAGAGAGGATAAAATGTGCTCCCTCCTACTTTTTGTTTCCCAGAAGTAACCACAGCACAGTAACTTCTTATAATCTTTTTGTTTCTGTGGAGTCAGTAGTTATGTCCCCCCTTTCATTTCTGGTCTTATTTGTTTGCGTCTTCTCTCTTTTTTTCTTTGTCAGTCTAACTAAAGGTTTGTTGATTTTATTGATCTTTTCAAAAAACCAGCTTTTGATATTGTTTATTCTCTTCATTGTTCTATCCTCTATTCCTTTTATCTAGTTTTAATATTTATTTCCTTCCTTCTGCTCCCATTGGGTTTAATATGCTCTTCTTTTTCTATTTACCCTGGGTGTGAGATTAGGTCACTGATTTGACATCTTTTTTTTGTAAACATTTAGAGCTATAAATTTCCCTCTCAGCACTTTCTTTGCTGCATCCCATAAGTTTTGATATGTTGCATCTTCTTTTTCAATCATCTCAAGATATTTCCTAATTTCCCCTGTGATTTCTTTTTTTATAAAATTTTATTGAAGTATATCATTCATATGTGAATCAATTATAAGGGACAACAATAGGGGGTAAAACAGGGTATGGGATTTTTCCTTTTTGAGTAATGAAAACATCCTAATATTGACTGAGGTGATGAGAGCACAACTCTGTGATGAAAATGAGAGCCACTGACTATATACTTTGAATGGATTGTACAAAGCATGGGACTGTATAACACAGGGATTCCAGTGGTGGAAGTTGGACTGTGGTTAACAGAACAAATATGAGAATGTTCTCTCATGAACTGTAACAAATATATAATATTAATATAGGGTGTTAATAGGTGAGTTGGAGAAAATACACCAAATGTAAGATATGGGCTATAGTTAGTAGCAATATTTTTTAAAATATTTTTTAAAAAAGATATTTAGATTACATAAATATTACATAAAAAAAATAGGAGATTCCCATATTCCCTGCTCCCCACACCACCCACATTTGCCCTCATTAACAAAACCCTTCATTAGTGTAGTACATTCATTGCAATTGATGAACACATTTTGGAGCATTGCCACTAAGCATGGATTATAGTTTATGTTGTAGTTTACACTCTCTCCCACACAATTCTGTAGGTTATGGCAAGATGTATAATGGCCTGCATCTGTCATTGCAGTGTCATTCAGGACAATTCCCAAGTCCTGAAAATGCCCCCATATTACACCTGTTTTCCCTCTCCCTGACCTCAGAACCTCCAGTGGCCACTGCCGCCACATCAATGATATAAGTTCTTCCATTGCTAGAATCACAATAAGTCTATAGTAGAATATCAGGAAGTCTACTCTAGTCCATAGTTCATTCCCCAATCCTGAGGATTCTGGGATACTGATGCCCACTCCACCTCTAATTGAGAGGGGGCTTCAGTCCCATATGGCTGATGGATGGGATTCTCTTGCTTGCAGTTGTAGGCTCTCTTGGTTCCTTGGTATGGTGGTTGTGCATCATCACCTCCTTGTTAGTTGTCCTGGGTGAGTCCAAAGGACTGGAGAGTAGGTGTTGCAACTCTGTTGAGGCTCAGGGCCCAGCTGGCACATGGACAGTCCAAAGATTCAAGTCACTTGGATGTACACCTACCAACTCCAGCACCAACTACAGGTTCAAATAGAAGGGATTGAAGAGCCATGTGTAGGGAAACCACAACTGAGTCCAATTCTGTCACACTGGGGAGCACAAACCCAAGTAAGGCCCACTGGCAAGGCACCAGACTCATGAGCTATCTACCCTGACCATAGTGTCTGGGTGTCTCCAGAGCCCTCAGGAGCCCCTCTGTTTGGGGTATTGTCTAATTTGGCAGTCAATGAGATCCTGCTGAGATGTGCATAAGCATAACCTCTGGAATGACCTCCCGACTCACTTTGAAGTCTCTGCCATATAAACTCATTTGTCTTTACATTTTCCTTCTTTTGGTCATGGTCTTTTTCCGGTTGCATTGCTAGCTGGTGCTTGGTAGTAATCTCTCGCTGCCAGTGAGGCTCATCCCTGGGAGTCATGTCCCATGCTGAGGGGAAGTTATTGCATTTATATGCTGAGTTCAGCTTAGAGGAAGGCCACATTTGAGCAACAAGGAGGCAACACTTAGGTACCCTATAATACTATGCTAAGTTTCAATTGCAAGAGTAAAGGTTCATAAGCACAGTCATCAATATCAAGGGCCTATCAACAGACCATCCTCCTTCACTAGTCATTGCCTCTGTACTTGGGGTTCTTGCTGTTTCATCAGAGAATGTGGTAGAGCTCCTCAGGATGGGAATTCAATATTCTTTTGGTTATTGTGTGAATCTCCACCCACCATGACAATGCCCCATGAACATTTGAACACATTTATATGCCTTATCTGTATGCCCAGGTAAACCACCTCCCATGTATTCCCCTCCACTGACACCACACACAAATGGTCCTCCCCTGTCACAGTTGTAACCTTTCTGTGATCCAAAACTTCTTCAAAAATGAAGCCAATAAAATAGCCAAATAAAATTAAGAAAATGAAATAATAATGATAGTTTTAAAAATAGGAAATAAAATACAAAAAATTTTAAAAATTGGGGATAAAAAATAATGAAAAAAAATAAAATTTTTTTGGACATTTTGCCTTTCATCACTGTAAGATCTGTTGTCCAGTATGTACAGTGACATTTTCTCCCATTTATTCCTCCAATGTCTTTCTTTTTTCATTTTGTCTTCAAAGAAGTTTTAGGTCACAGCAAAGTCATGTACAGAATATAGGGGACTCCAACAAGTAGCAATATTTTGACAAAGCTCTTTCATAGCTTTTTTTTTTTTTTAACTATTTATTTTATTTATTTATTCCCCTCCCCTCTCTCCTGTTGTTTTGTGCACACTGTCTACTCTCTGTGTCTGCTTGTCTTTTCTTTAGGAGGCACTGGGAACTGAACCTGGGACCTCCCATGTGGGAGAGAGGCACTCAATCACTTGAACCACCTCAGCTCCCTGCTTTGCTTTGTCTCTCATTGTCTTTCCTCTTTGTGTCTCCTTGTTGCATCATCTTGTTGCATCGGCTCACTGCACCTGCCCATTGCACCAGCTTACTTACTTGCTCATCTTCTTCAGGAGGCACGGGGAACCGAACCCAGGACCTCCCGTGTGGTAGGCGGGAGCTCAATCTCTTGAGCCACATCTGCTTCCCTTTCACAGCTTCTAACAAATGTTATACAACAATGCAAGGTGCAAAGGGGTCCATGAAACAAAAAAAGATTAAGAACCCCTGATTTAGAGTGTTTGTTTAATCTTCATGTATTTGTGAATTTTCCCTTTTCCTGTCCATTATTGATTTCCAGCTTCATTCGATTATGATCAGAGAAAGTAATTTGTGTAATTTCAATCTTATAAAATTTATTGAGACTTGTCTTGTGACCCAACAAAGGTCTATACTGGAGAAGGATCCATGGGCACGTGAAAAGAATGTATATCCTGCTGTTTTGGGGTGTAATGCTCTATAAATGACTGTTAGGTCTAGTTCATTTATCATATTATTCAAGCTTTTCGTTTCCTTATTTATCCAAATGTTCAAATGTCCAAATGTTCTATCCAATGCTGAGAGTGGTGTATTGATGTCTCCAACTTTTACTGTCTGTAGAGATATCTATTTCTTCCTTCAGTTTTGCCAATGTGTGCCTCATGTATCTTGGGGCACCCTGTTTAGGTGCGTAAATACTTATTTTAGTTATTCTTTGTAAATTGCCTCTTATTTATAATGACCTTCTTCATCTCTTATAACAATTTGTATTTAAAATCTATTTTGTTTGATATTAGTATCACTACTCCAGATCTTTTGTGATTACTATTTACGTGGAATCTTTTTACAACCTTTCACTTTCAACCTGATTGTGTCCTTCCATCTTATAGACAGCCTGTAAATGGCTCATGTTTTTTATCCATTCTTTTCGTCTATGTCTTTTGATTAGGGAAGTCAATCCATTAATGATCAATGATATTACTGTAAAAGCATTACTTACTTCATCCGTTTTATCTTTTGGCTTTCTGTTCTCATCTTACTATTGTCTGTCTTTTTGCCCTTTAAGTTACCGTTACTAAAAATCTTCATTTCTACACTCTTCTCCAAGTCTCTCATCCATGTCTTTTCCTTTCAGGCTGTATTTCTTTAATATCTCTTGTAAATCTCATCTTTTGGTAGCATACTCTCAGTTTTTGGTTGTCTCTGAAGACTTTAAACTCACCCTCATTTTTGAAAGACAGTTTTGACAGATAAAGAAATCTTGGCTGGCAGCTCTTTCAGCACCTTAAATACATCATACTTCTTTCTTCTTGCCTCCATGGTTTCTGATGAGAGATTAGCACTTAGTCTTATTGAGGTTCCCTTGTATGCAATGCATTGCTTTTCTCTTACTGCTTTAAGAATCCTCTATCTCTGGTTTTTGTCATTCTGAATAGTAGGTGTCTCAGAGTAGGTCTATTTGGATTTATTCTGTTTAGGGTACGTTGTCCTTGGTAAGAAATAAATATTGATATTTATTTCTTTCATAAGAGTTGGGAAGTTTTTGGTCATTATTTCCTCAAATATTCTTTCTGCTCCTTTTCCATCCTGTTCTCCTTCTGGGACACTGATAACACATATGTTTGTGCATTTTACATCGTCATTCAATTCCTTGAGACTCTGTTCCTTTTTTTCCTATTCTTTTATCTTTCTGTTCTCCTGTCTTTTCAAGTTCAGATGCTCAGTCTTCCAAGTCACTAATTCTGTCTTCCATCAATTCAAATCTACTGTTATATGCCTCTAATGTATTTTTTTAAAAAGATTTTATTTATTCATTTCTCCCCCCTCCCCTTGTTGTTTTGTGCTCGTTGTCTGCTCTCTGTGTTCTTCTGTGCTTGCCTTCTCTTTAGGCAGCACCAGGAACCGAACCTGGGAACTTCTGGAGTGGAAGAAAAGTGCTCAATCTCTTGTACCACCACTGCTCCCTGGTCTGCTGCATCTCTTAGTGTCTCTCCTCTGTGTCTTTTTTTGTTGTGTCATCTTGCTGTGCCAGAACTCCTGCGTGGGCCAGCACTCCTGCATGGGCCAGCTCTCCACTCAGGCCACCTTGCCTTTGACCAGGAGGCCCCAGGAATTGAACCTGGACCTCCTATATGGTAGATGGGAGCCCAATCACTTGAGCCACATCTGTTTCCCTCTAATGTATTTTTAATCTCATCCGTTATATCTTTCATTCCCATAAGCTCTGTTACTTTTCTTTGCAGGCTTTCAAATTTTTCTTTATACGCCCCCAATGTCTTCTTCCTTTGCGGGGTGTGGCGGGGTAGGGATTGCATTGAATTTTTTTTTTTTAATTTTTATTTTTTAAGGCTATTTAGATTACATAAATGTTACATTAAAAATATGGGGTATTTTCATATGCTGTGCTCCCCACACCACCCAAATTTACTCACATTAACAACATCCTTCATTAGTGTGGTACATTCATTGCAATTGATAAACACATTTCGGAGCACTGCCACTAATCATGGGTTATAGTTTCCATGTAGTTTACACTCTCTCCCACACAATTCTGTAGGTTATGGCAAGATGTATAATGGCCTGTATCTGTCATTGCAGTGTCATTCAGAACAATTCCCAAGTCCCGAAAATTCCCCCATATTACACTTATTTTTCCCTCTCCCTCCCCTCATAACTTCCAGTGGCCACTGCCTCCACATCAATGATATAAGTTCTTCCATTGCTAGAATCACAATAAGTCTATAGTAGAATATCAGGAAGTCTACTCTAGTCCATAGTTCATTCCCCAATCCTGAGGATTCTGGGATACTGATGCCCACTCCACCTCTAATTGAGAGGGGGCTTCAGTCCCATATGGCTAATGGATGGGACTCTCTTGCTTGCAATTGTAGACTCTCGGTTCCTTGGTATGGTGGTTATCTATCATCACCTCTTTGTTAGTTGTCCTGGGTGAGTCCAAAGGACTGGAGAGTAGGTGTTGCAACTCCATTGAGGCTCAGGGCCCAGCTGGCACATGGACAGTCCAAAGATTCAAGTCACTTGGATGTACACCTACCAACTCCAGCACCGACTATAGGTTCAAATAGAAGGGATTGAAGAGCCATGTATAGGGAAACCACAACTGAGTCCATTCTGTCACACTGGGGAGCACAAACCCCAAAGTATGGGCCCACTGGCAAGGCAGCAAGCTCATGAGCTATCTGCCTTGACCATAGTGCCTGGTTGTCACCAGAGCCCTCAGGAGCCCCTCTGTTTGGGGTATTGTCTAATTTGGCAGTCAATGAGATCCTGCTGAGACGTGTATAAGCATAACCTCTGGAATGACCTTCCGACTCACTTTGAAGTCTCTTAGCCATATAAACTCATCGAATGTCTTCTTAAAATTCTTTATCCCTTCAGTTAGATTTTTCTTCAACTTCATGAATGATTTAGGAGATTTGTGTGATTATCAATGATTAGTTGCCTTAATCCTGTGTCTTGTCAGGATTTTTGGTTTGTTCTTTTGGCTAGGCCATCTCTTCTGATTCCTAGTATGGCTTGAAATTTTTTGCTGATGTCTAGGCATCTGGCTATGTTTGTGAATTTACTCTGATGGTCAATTTCTCCCTCTTGTCTATTGGTTTTGTTTCACAGCTCTTCTTTGATTTTTGTTTCAACTTATTCCAAGTCTTTAAAATTGCACAGCTTAAGTTATCAAAATGGGGCCAGTGACTCACTAATGGATGCATATCCAATCCAAGGGGACTGGGTTGAGAGACTCCAAAAAGTATTTTCTCCTTGAGGTTTTCTGGACAGCCAGCAGATGGCGTTCATCGGTGAATCTTTCCATTGAGTTGTCTTTTTCAACCTCCACTTGCCTGTGATTCTGGTCTATCCAGAGCTGAGATTCAAAGTGGGCTCTGCAGGCCAAAGTCACCTAAGAGAAACCATCCTCTGCCCTCTACCACATCCTCTCTCTTCCCAGAGAGGAAGGCGTCTATTTCCCTCCCAGTTGGCTGCAGTGAGCAATGGGTTTTATCCACGTTGTTCCCCTTAAGGGTTGGGGATGGGTGCTATTCCCAGCCACAGGGGTTAGTAACTCATGGTTTTTGTTTTGGCTTCTTTGTCTATCTGTGTCTTACCTTCCTGGAGGATGTGCAGCACTCTCATGTGTCTGTAGATCTCCAAAGCAGCTCCCTCAGACTACCTCTTGTCCTTCCTCTGTTATTTTTGTGAGAGTTGAGTCCTATCTCCCTTTTCCTACAGCCATCTTCCTGGAAGTCTCTCTATCCATTATTGAAAGCCGTGTATTGACATCTCCTACTATTAATGTAGAACTGTCTATTTCTCCCTTTACATCTATTAATATTTGCTTCATATATTTTGGCCATTAGGTCATATTTATTTATAATTGCTATTTATTCTTGTTAAAGTGATGCCTTTATTAGTATATAGTGTCCTCTTTGACCCTTTTTACAGTTTTTGACTTAAGGTCTATTTTATGTAATATTAGTATAGCTACCCCAGCTCTCTTTTGGTTACTATTTGCATGGTATATTTTTTTCCATCCTTTCACTTTCAACCTGCTTGTGTCTTTGAATTTAATGTGACTCTCTTGTAAGCAGCATATAGTTGGGTCATCCTTTTTTATGCATTCTGCCAGCCTCTGCCTTTTGACTGGAGAGTTTAATCCATTTACATTTAAAGTAACTACTGATAATGCAGGACACTTTTCTGCTATTTTTCTCTTTGTATTTTATATGTCATACCTTTTCTTTGTCCCTCCATTCTTCCATTATTACCTACTTTTGTATATATTTGATCTTCTGTAGTGAGCCATTTTGAATCCTTCTTCATTTCCTTCAGTAAATATTTCTTTCTGGTTACCGTGGGACTTACATTTAACATTCTAAGTCTGTAATAATATCAATTGATGTCATACTTATTTAACTTCAATAACATACACAAACTAAGCATCCATACCCTTCTGTCGCCCCATGTCTGTGTTGTTCTTGTCACAAATTATGTATTTATACATTGTGTATCCAAAACTATATTGATATTAAAAATAGAGGTGACATCATCAACATGGTGATATAAGATATCCCCTGAATTAACCTCCCCCAAGATTCAGTGAATAAAAGGATAATTGCTACTTGTTTAGAACTCTGGAGGATGGTAGAGACTAGAGGATTCCACAAATGTGAATCCAAGAAAGAGAAAAATATGCAGGGAATTTCTTCCCCGGACCTGCCAGTACACTCCCTCTCCTTAATTTGGTCCTGTGCAGCTTCAGGAGTTGCTGAGAGGCAGTGCCTCAGATCCTTCCCACCTCCCACTGGGAATGGCAATGAGAGAACCCCACAGATATCACACATCCACAGAGACCCAAGGAAGAACACAAACCACTAAGGCAGGGGTTCTTAACCTTTTTTGTTCCAAGGACCCCTTTGCCAGTCATGTGAAAACTATGAACCCCTTACTAAGTCCACATTATACTGTGTATTATTTAATAAATGTATCACACCTACACCAACACATCCCCACAAGAATAATACTTTTTTGAATTTTCAATTCAAGTTCACAGACCCTCTGAAATCTCAAGGGGTCCATGGACCCCTGGTTAAGAACCCCTGTACTGAGGAGTGTTGCAGATGAAAGGCCCCCAGGAGGAAAGAGAGAGAGACAAAGAGAGAGACAGAGACAGAGACAGAGACAGACAGACCTCAGTAATACTGCAGTAATACTGCAGCTGGAAATTAATCAGTTCCTGTTGACTTGACCACCTAAATATAAAACAGACTTATGGAGTGTGATGGTTAGGCTAATGTGTCAACTCAGCCAGGTAATGGTGCCCAGTTGTTTGGTCAAGCAAGCACTGGACTAATTGTAATATAGGGCATTTTATGGACTTTAATCATCAGTGAGTTTATTGCATAGATGTCTCATTACATCTACAATCAGCTGAGGAGATTGCCATCAGTAATGAGTGACATCTCATCCAATCAGTTGTAGGCTTTAAAAGGGGAAGTGATTTTAGCATTCAGATAGAGAATTCCCATCTCTACTTCAGACAGCCAGTGTCTCTTGGGGAACTTGCCAAGGACCTTGATTGGAGCCCCTGGTTTGCAGCCTGCCCTATGGAATTTGGACTTGTGCATTCCCATGGTTGTGTGAGACAATTTTATAAAATCTTGTACTATTTACAGATATCTCTTGTCAGTACTGTTTCCCTAGAGAACCCTGAGTAATACATGGGGTAATCCAACTTTCTGAATTGACCCTATCTGGTTCCCTAGGGTGAGATACCCTACCAGGAAAGAAACCAAAAAAAGAAGGGGTGGGGGAAGAAGGGGCCTGTTAAACTGAACTACTGTAAGAGAAGAAGTTCCCAGAATTAAAAAGAAAAAGGAAAATGGGTCACTGAATGAAGGCGAGAAATAAACAAATCAGAGAAGCTGAGGAGAAAATTCTGCACAAACCCAAACAGAACAGATCAAGATTCCCAGAGAAGGAAGAGAGGAAAGAAGTTTTCTCCTGGAGGTAAAACAGTTACACAAAAGGTGCAGTTTTAAAAATTGGATCACATATCCGGGCAAGAATCAGATGAAGAAGAGCTGAGAAAATCAGATCACTTAAACAGAGGCTATTCTAAAGATCTAGAATAAGTTGAACCAAGCATCAATGAAGAGCCTTGACACAAAACTAATCAACAACAAAACCCTAGACAAAAGGGAGAAACTTGCCTTCAGGGTTATCTCATCAAGATAGTCAGATGACTAGACATGAGTAAAAAATTACAAGCTATATTAAGAAAGAGGAAGATATGGCTCATTCAATGGAACAAATTAAAACTTCAGAGAAAATACAGAATTTGGAGCAATTAACCAAAGAAGTTCAAACAAATCTCCTAAATCAATTTAAGGAGATGAAAGAAAATATGCATAAGGAGATAAAGGATATTAAGAAGACAATGTGTGAGCATAAAGAGGAATTTGAAAGTATAAAAAGAAGCATAACAGAAATATGGGGATAATAGACAAAATAGTCAAGAATAAAAATACACTAGAGGCATAAAACAACAGATTGGAACAGGCAGAAGAAAGAAGAATCAGTGAACTAGAAGACAGGACAATCAAAATCATACAGTCAAAAGAATAGGTAGAGAATATAAAAAAAAAATAAGCAATGTGTCAGGGATTTGAGTGACAGCATGAAGCACACAAACACAAACACACATCATGGGTGTTCCAGAAGGAGAAGGGAAAAGGGACAAAAAGAGAAAATAAGAGCTGAAAATTTCCCAACTCTTATGAAAGACATAAATATACATGTGCAAGAAGGGCAACATACTCCAATCTGAATAAATCCTAATAGACTTACTCTGAGACACATACTAATCAGAATATCAAATGCCAGAGTTAAAGAGAGAATTTGCAAGGCAGAAAGAGAACAGCAATTCTTCTCAATAAGGGATCCTCAATAACCCTAAGTTTTAATTTCTCATCAGAAACCATGGAGGTGAGAAGGAAGTGGGATGATATATTTAAGGTACTCAAAGAGAAAAACTGCCAGCCTAAAATTCTTTAACCAGAAAAAATTCTTCTGGTCATTCAAAAATGAGGGAGAATAAAATATTAACAGATAAACAGAAACAGAGTTTGTTAACAAAAGACCTGCCCTACAAGAATTACTAGCAGGAGTTCTGCAGGTTGAAAGGAAAAGACAAGAGAGTGGCTTGGAGTAGTGTGAAGAAATGAAGATTATCAGTATTGGTCACTAAAAGAGTAAATACAAAACCCAATAGTACTGTATAGATGTAGGTTGTTTAATGTAAACACCCGAGGTAACCACAAAGGAAGTATTTCAAAAATATACAGAAACAAAAATGAATAAAGGATCAGTCAGATACATCACAAAGAATCAACTATACAGAAAAGGAGGTTGCAATAAAGGAAAAGAGAGACAAAAAAGATATGACATATAAAAATCAAAGGATAAAATGGGTGAAGTAAGTACTTCCTTTATAGTAATAACACTGAATGTTAATGGATTAAAGTCTCCAATCAAAAAACAGAGTGACGGAATGGATAAAAAAGCATGATCCAACTATGTCATTTACAAGAGATCTACCTTAGACCCAAAGACACAAGTAGGTTGAAAGTGAAAGGCTGTAAAAAGATATTCCAGATTGGAGCTGGCTCAGCTTACGAGCCCCACTGAGGAGCTGGGGATCAGGCCACAGTTACCACCGCATCTGCTCCTGGTCCTTGGCCCCTCAGCGGCATGGCAGGCAGGGCGATGTTGAAGTGGCCCATGGAGTTCAAGGTGGCACTGCTGAGCCTCAGCTCCCAGAAGCAGCAGCACTGTGTCCCCCTGTCTGACCCCATTCTGGGCCTTAGGCCTCCAGATGACAAGCTGCCACTGACAGCTAGAAAATTGATTGAAATTTCTCCACTTAAGCAGATCTGAAAATTCTAATAAACTAATCGAATTGTTTTTCTATTAATCTAATTTTAGAAGTTTACTCTTTGCACTTAGTTCCATGAATGGTATTAACCAGACTTTCTCAGTTTTGCCTACAGGGATAAGATAACATCTCAAAGCAAAACTAGACAGAATGGTGAAAATCTGTAACTTTTTCCAGAGATAAAAAGTTTGATATCCTTGAGCGGTTACCTGAGAAAGGAGCCATGAGGGCCTTGCACCTGCACAACGATATCTAAACTGTGGTTTATTAGCCACCGAAATCAAAGACAAGTTGGATGTGCTTGAGATAATACAGGACTGAGAAATTGCATGCACCCTCCTCACAAGACCCCTGGCATCACTTGTTTTTTTCTCAACTACCCCTTTTCTTTTTCTCCTATAAAAACCCTAGCTCCCATTCTCATTTTGAACTGGTTTTGGGAAGATTCCCCCAGTTCCTTGCTAGTGCACTCGCAATAAATTACCTTGTCACTAAAAGATATGTTTGTCCTTTGTAGTATGGGTTCAGGTGGGCCTGTCCATTGAAATAGCTGTCCTTATGGTAACACCACCACTTCCGACACAGACCCCACCACCAACTCTGCAGCAGCTCACCTCGCCTGGTAGTGAGCAACGCCTTCCAATTCCAGAGCAAATTTTTCAGAACATGAAACAATATAGTCATTACCAGAGGTGGAGACATTTAGACGTTGTTCTTAATCAGAGTAAAGCATGTACTTGGGGAAAGTCATCCTCACTCCTCAGCACTCACAGCACCTAGTTCTCCAGGTTCCTCCTGGATGAAGGAGGACCAGCCCACCTTTACCTTCTCTCAAGTTGGAATAATATGTGATCGTCTTTTAAAAGTCTATGACAATAAAATTCAGGAGGAGTATGAGCAAGTCCTCAATGCCAAACTAGCCGAACAATATGAATCTTTTGTGAAATTCACACATGATCAAATTATGTAATGATATGGGAAAAGATAAGGATGCTCACTGTCACCACTGTTATTCAACATTGTACTGGGTGATCTATCCAGAGCAATTAGGCAAAATAAAAGACATTCAAGATGGAAAGGAAGAAGTAAAACTTTCACTACTTGCAGATGACATTATCCTATACATAGAAAAGTCCTGGAAAATCTACAATAAAGCTACTAGAGCTAATAAACAAATTCAGCAAAGATATGGGATACAAGATCAACACACAAAAATCAGTAGTGTTTCTGTACACTAGTAAAGAGCAATCTGAGGAGGAAATGAAGAAATAAATTCCATTTACAATAGCAACTGAAAAAATCAAATATCTAGGAATAAATTTAACCAAGGATATAAAGAACTTATACACAAGAAACTACAAAACATTACTAAAAGAAAGCATAGAAGACCTAAATAAATGGAAAGAACTTCATGTTCATGGATTGGAAGACTAAATATCATTAAGATGTCAATCCTACCCAAATCAATTTACAGATTCAATGTAATCCCAATCAAAATTCCAACACCTTTCTTTGCAGAAATGGAACAGCCAATTATCAAGTTTATTTGGAAGGGTAAGGAGCCCTGAATAGCCAAAAAACATCTTGAAAAAGAAGAGCAAAGTCCTAGGACTCACACTTCCTGACTTTAAAGTATATTACAAAGCTATAGTGGTCAAAACAGCATAGTAATTGTACAAGGATAGGCATATTGACCAATGGAATTGAATTAAGAGTTCAGATTCAACCCTTATCTCAATGGCCAATTAATTTTTGACAAGGCTTCCAAGTCCACTCAATTGGGAAAGAATAGTCTCTTCCCACAAATGGTCCTGGATGTATTGGATATCCATATGCAAAATTATGAAAGAGGACCCCTATCATACACTATATACAAAAATGAACTCAAAATGGATCAAAGACCTAAATATAAGAACCAGGACTGTAATACTCCTTAAAAAAAATGTATGGAAGCATCTTTGAGATCCCTTGTTGGGCAATAGTTTCTTGAACTTTACACCCAAAGGAAAACAATGAAAGAAAAAAGATAAATGGGACCTCCTCAAAATTAAACTTTTGTGCATCAAAAGTCTTTGGCACAAAAGTGAAAAGACAACCTACCCAAAGGGAGAAAATATTTGGAAACCACATATCTGATAAGGGTTTAATATCCAGAATATATAAAGAAATCCTCCAACTCAAAAATAAAAAGACAACCTAATTGAAAAAATGGGCAAAAGACAACACTTCTCCATAGAGGATATACAAATAGTTTAAAAGCACATGAAAAAGTGCCCCATATCACTAGCTATTAGGGAAATGTATATCAAAACCACAATGAGATAATCATTTCATACCCCTAAATGGCTGCTATTAAGAAAAAAATTATCAGTGTTGGAATGGATGTGGAGAAGTAGAAACATTCATTCATTGCTGGTGGGAATGTAAACGGTGTAGCTGCTGTGGAAGACAGTTTGGCATTTCCTCAGGAAGCTAAGTATGGAATTACCACATGACCCAGAAATTCTGCTACTAGGTATATACCCAGAAGAATGGAAAGTGAGTACTTGAACAGGTATTTTCACACTGATGTTCATAGCAGCATTATGCACAATTGCCCAAAGATGGAAGTAATCAAAGTGTCCATCAACCATTAATGGATAAAACAAATGTGGTATATACATATAATGGATTATTATTCAGCTGAAAAAAGGAGTGAACTCCTGATGCATGTGACGGTGTGGATGAACCTTGAGGATAGTTTGCTGAGTGAAATAAGCCAGACATGAAAGAACAAATATTCTATGATCTCACCAATATGAATTAATTATAATAAGTAAACTTATAAAGTTAGAATCTAGAACATAGATTACCAGGGAATAAATTGGGGTTAGAAAATGGAGAATTGATTCTTAATTTGTACAGACTTTCTATTCAGATTGATTATAAATGTTTGGAAATGGATGGTGGTGATGGTAACCCATTATTATGAGTGTAATTAAAAGCACTGTATTAGGTATGTGACTGTGGTTAAATAGGGAAGTTTTAGGTTGTATACATGTTACCGTTAAAGGCTCTGCTTTCAATTCTTTTGAGTATATACCTAGAAGTGGGATTGCCAGGTCACAGGTTTATGTTTAATTATCTGAGGAACCATCAAATTGTCTTCCACAGTAGCTGCACCATTTTATATTCCTGTGTACAATGCAGGAGTATTGCTATTTCTCCACATCCACTCCAATACTTATTTTCTGTTTTTTTTTTT